>PVKS010000957.1:137646-160601 GCA_004027875.1 Aplodontia rufa
ATGTTTCTAGACCAACTTTCTCATTGTCCAGGGTCTAGTCCCCACCTCCACAGATGAGTGGAGACAATCAACCCTTAGATCTCTGGGTTAAGCTGATTTTACTCATCATGATCTCTTCCATAACCATCCATTTACCCTCGAAGGCTGCAATGTCATTGTTTCTAATTGCTGTGTAATATTCCATGGTATAAATGTACCAAAGTTTTTGGATCCGCTCTTCCTGTGAGGGACACTGGGGTTGTTTCCATAGCCTAGCAATAGTAAATTGTGCTGCTATGATCACGGTTTTTTAATGGAGCTATTGATAACCTCATTATCTAATAGAGTTCTAACTGTGGGGTACTTTAGACTTGTTGGCAAATGGGTGAAAACTAGGGTACCACACAGAGTGTGCCTGATAAAAATGCTATTTATTTAAAGTATTAGAGTGGCCATTGTGTTCAAGTTTGAAGTTTCAGTCCTCTCAGTAACCTATTCTAGGAGGAATAAAATGTGCTGGACTGTTAAGTTTCACCTAGGACACAAGGTACACACCAGTGTTTTTATTTAAGATGTCATCAAATGTAAAAAGCTGGTTTTAAAACATTCAGACATAAATAAGTTTTGAGGTTGTTCCTGTGATATTTTTTCCCCATTATTGCCTACTTTTGGCTAAGGAGCGGGTATGGGTGTGTGTTGTTCCTGTTAGAAAACTGAAAATGAAAAAGAAGTCATGGAGAGGCAAGATTTTAATCTCATCTCAGACAGCAACCGCATGACCTTGATCACTTGCTTCAACCTCAAGGAGACTCAGTAAACAAGAGTCTTGATTCCCTAACTTGCAGATTGGCTCTTAGGATTCAATCAACAATATGCTAAAGTACATAGAGAAAGCAGCTCCTGTGATATAAAATTTTTTCTTTAATTCTGTCATCTTTCCCTTCCATTATGAAAAACAAATTATATACATAGGGGCTGGAGCAGTGGCTTGGCGGTTATGGCGCTTGCCCAGCATGCGCGAGTATGCGGGTTCAAACCCCAGCACCCACGTACACAACTAAATGTTGGAGCAATGAAAGCCATATACAAAACTCAATAAAAATTGATTCTCTCTGTCTGTCTCTCTCACTGTCCTTCTCTCTAAAAAAAAAAAATTATATACATATAGGAATATGTTAAAATAATACAGTTCAATAAATAAAACCCAAAATTTATAGGCAGCATAGATTCTCTAAGTTAGAAGAAATCTTCAAGATTATCTGAAGCAGCGATTCTTAGCATTTGTTTGACTTGTGAATGACCTTGATCCTTCCCTCAAAGTGTCTCCTGCAGGGCTGGAGTGGTGGCTCAGTGGTACTGCACTTGCCTGGCAAGTGCTAGGACACAGGTTCAAACCCCAGCACCACACATACAACCAAGTGTCAGAGCAATGATAGCCTCATGAAAAACTAAAATAACATTGATTCCCCCCCGCCCTGGTCCCTCTTTCTCTTTAAAAAAAGAAAAGTGTGTCCTGCACCTTCCTCTTCTCCATCCCATGTCACATCTTCCCGTAGTCCACCACTCTGCTGGATGGAACTCTCAAGACCCATTCTACGTACCCTCCCTGATCCTTGCTGTACACAACCACAACTATGTTTTCCTAAAATTTTACTTATTCTGAGGCCCTGCTAAGAAATATTTGCACTAAGTTATCTATCAGCATACTAGTTACCATCTAGTGTGCTGGTTCTCTTAAAGCCTACCAGAGTAACCCATTATTCCCAGCACATTCTTGTTCTTACCAAATAAGTATAAGACATAGCTATTAGGAGTCACATGCAGTTCAAGTCTTCCTTCCACTACCTTTTAACTGTTGGATTTCATTTCTGGTGTGCATATGTCGTTATCTGTGAGTTATATTTATTTTTTATAAAGAGAGAGGTTCAGTGAAAGAGAAAAAGAGAATCAGTTTTGTTTAGTTTTTCATGTGGCTTTCATGACTCCAAAACTTCGTTGTGTACGTGGTGCTGAGGTTTGAACCACATTCTCGCACATACCAGGCAAGCACTGTAACCACTGAGCCACCACTCCAGCCCCTGAATTGATTTTTTTTTTTTTAACAAAAAGTGTTAGGAAAAGCAGTGGGATAATGCATGCAAAGTGTTTGGATATACCTGACAATAGTGACTTTCAAGGAACTGTAATGGAACTGTAATGTTTACCCGACGTCATCTTCTCTTTCCTCTGCAATACACCTCATCTGTCAAATAATTCCTCTGCTCTAGAAACCCTCTCTCTTCTTACCCAGGTTATTCCTTTATGACATACCTTCCCTCTAGCGTCACCCTAAGCCCACCTGCTTTCCTCCAGTCTGTCTTCCCATCTCTTGCATCACCAAAATGTGCTTGCTTCGTATTTCCAAACTTTTCTTGAGGATCTTGCTTTCCTGATTAAACAGCCAGAGCTTCCCCCAAATGGAATAGGCTATGTTTAAGCAATGCTCCCCTTGACTTCACCGCTATTTGAAGATGTTGAAATGTTCTTGAAAGAGATGAAGGATTTGATAGTTGACGTCTAAGGATCCTTCCAGTGGTGATTTCTAGATTTTTCATTAAAATCAGAAGCATGTCTTATACTACTGTCAACTAAAAAGGAAAAAAAAAAAAGATTGACCTAGAAGTCAGAAGAAATAGCATTTATTTGGAAAACAAAGAATTGCAATTCTGCTACACTGAATCAGGGCAGCCCTACATTGTATCCTATCAGACAACTGTAGCCCAGATTTTTCATAGATGATTTAAAAAAAAAGTTGTTTCAGAGGCAATTTGTAATTTATTAACTGGACCAAAACCCTGAATTGTAAATCCATTCTGATTAGTTATTTAGGGTGCTCCAAACAGAGGTTGAAGGCCATGCATACTGACTTCAGTTGTTTAATCCAAGTCTATTGGATTATTGCAATCCAATAAGTGTAATCCTCTACACTCTCCCAACCCTGCCCTAGAAAACTGTAGCCTTGGTTAGGTAATTTTCTTTACATTTCTTCCTACTTCCCAAAGGTAAAGGGAATTGTAGGCACATGCAACTATTTGGTGTCTGACAAGTTGATTTTCCTAAAGAATCATTGAACTCTTTGATCCCTGTCCTAGAAGAGCTGTGTTTCTCCATCTTGCAGGAGAATTTAGTAGGGTCTGCACGTGGCTTGGGGTTTCAGAGGTATGAACCCCAGGTGCATCACATTGTATCTGACAAACATCAACTATAGACAGTGTTTCACTACATCACAATCTGTCCTTTGGGAACAAAGTGGACAAAGCAAATTTAAGAGTCTTCCAAATCTAAGGCTGAAATTTTAAGTAGAAATAAATTGGGGGGAAAGATCTATTGCAGGAAAAAAAGAAGTAGCTCATGGGGTGCACAGAGGAGCTCTTTTTTAAAAAAAAATTTGCTTTCCTTTCTGTACAGTCTCCTTAATGAGACAGAGAAGATTCATGGAGTCCATAAATCTAAGGCAAAGTAGCTGTGGTTTGGATTAGATACAGTCTGAGTGTGTTCCCCAAAGTTTCTCGTGCAGGTAGCTTAGTCTCTAGTGTGGCAGTGTAGAAGTTGGTGGGACCTTTAAGAGGTAGCGGGGAGTGACTGGATCATGGGGGCAGTAGTGTCAAAAGGCACTGACGCTCATCTCTCAGAGCTAGTTCATGTAGTCAATTCTCAAAAGAGTGGGTTGTGATAAAGCAAGGCAAATCCACATGTGTGGTGCCTTCCACCTGTGGTCTTTTTCTACTTCTCTTCCATGTCACCATGCACCCAGACAGGCTTTCACCAGAGGCCAAACAGATGGGACTACCCAATCTTGGACTTTTATTCTGCAAAACCATGAGCTACATACACCTCTTTTCTTTAAAAAGTACCCATTGTCAGAGATTCTGTTCTAGCAACATAAAATGAATTAAGTCAAGAGTTCATCTTTAATGTATTTACTGAAAACTGTTCTTTAATATTCAGTCTTAAAATAGTTTAATAGGGCAGGGCACATCCAATTTCTGCCAGTTTGTTGTGTCCTTGAAATCAACTAGTTTGCCTTCTTTTGCTGAACTTTAGGTAGTTGTACCCAAATCTTATTGTGGCCTATTCTTCTTACAGCAATTTGCCTTGATGCTGAAAGAACCTGCAGCTTCAAAGAATGCTTCTGCCCTTCCCCTTTCCCCTGCCCCTGACACTTGGGAAATGCGGTGTGATGGTGGCAGGGAAGCAGAAAAGGAAATCAGCTAATTAGGCTGTCAGAGTTGTTTTAGGTGACTTTGTACTTCTTGAATTTAAGATCAACATGAACTATAGATGTTCAGGCTGGGCATTTAAATAGCAACAAAAACACCTGGGTTTTGCTAATGCCAGGAATGACTCATCTGGTGAGAACGGGTATGAATTGATCTTACAATACAGAGAGAAGGGAAAGATTGTGGTATCTGCTCTCTTTGTGTTTCTGACCTTGAGAGAATTTTAACTTGTTTGTTGCGGAAGTTGAGCAGCTACTGTGCTGCTGCACCTGCTAGTTTTTGTGTACTAAATGGCAAAGCACTTGCAGATGCCTGAGATTGCTTTGTGGGTGAAATATTTTATACAATTTGGTGAACTGGGTTTTTAAAATATAACGTGTTCAATTGTGTTTCTTGCATCACGTATTTCTCAAAAGTACGCTTTCTCATTCTATTTCCACACCCCGGTCTCATCATTACATCTAAGGATATGTTTGCCTTTGTATTTTCAAGGTAACATGATGTTTTTGTTTTTTCATTTTAATGTAGAGACCATGAACCAGGCAACTCCTGCGAGGAAGCTGGAAGAGGTTCTTCATCTAGCAGAGCTCTGCATAGAAGTCTTACAGCAGAACGAAGAGCATCATGCGGAGGTGATGGCTGGTTTAGAGCTCTACGCAAGGCTTTGTCATAGTGGGAGCAGCACTGAAAATGTAGCCTGTTAATACACAACTGGCAATTTGCCTGTAGAAAACTGAGAGCATATGTAAATTTCCTAGAAGCATAATGTCTGTACATTACAAAGCATACATATCCTACAGTTGCATATGTATAAAATTTCATATTTATTTCTGAAAACAGACCATGAAAGAGCCTATGAGATCTGTCCCTGCATGCATAAAGAATATAAGTAAGGCAGCTAAGGCAGAGACTCAGGAGGCAAAGGCAGGATGATTGCAAGTTTGAGGCCAGCCTCTGCAACTTGGTGAGACCCTGTCTCAAGAGATTTTTTTCTGGGGCTGGAGTGGTGGCTCAGTGGTTTCAGTGCTTGCCTGGCAAGCATGAGGACTTGGGTTCAAACCCCAGCACCACATACACAACTAAATCTTGGAGCAACTAAGGCCATGTGAAGAAACTAAATAAAGTCATTTCTCTCTTTCTCTGTCTCTCTCACTGTCCCTCTCTCTCAAAAAAAAAAAAGAGATTTTTTTCCTAAAGGTCTGGGGATATAATACATTGGTAGAGTGCCCCTGGGTGCCATCCCCAGTACCACCAATCAATCAATAAGTAATAAAAATATATAACAAAGCAAAGCTGGAGTGCAAACTCATCTTGTGAGCCCTCACAAGTAAAGACCCTATACTGTGACCACTTTAGTTGAGAAATATAAGTTCGTCAACATTAAAGAGGAAAATCCATGATAAGCTTTAAGCTAAAATAGAAAACATTCATAATCGTCGTTGATTACTGTCCTCTTATCAAACTTATAAGTTTTCATTAAACCTTCATTGTTTATAATTTTTAAAGTTCTAATTCTATATTAATATTCACTGCAGATCTGCAGTGGTTTTTCTCCATGCAAACAGCTTGTATTCTAAGATTTTTTAATGATTGCAAGTTTATTTACAAAAACAAAATAATTTCCTGGCTTTTCTTTGGTGGGGAAGATAAATTGAATTAAATAAATGTAATAAACTTTAGTGCCCTAACGGTGCTTTTATTCTGAAATGAACAAGAAGAAACAAGACCAGATACATATGAATTTATAGAATATTTATGCTTAATGAAACCTACTTCTCAAAAATGTAAGAAACTACAGGATCTATATTTTAAGCAAATGCTTGGAAGAGTGTTCATGAAAACTTACTATAGGTAACTAAGATTCATTGTATCTAGTTATAAATATGATCATTCAAAACATCTGCTTTTAGCCCACACTGTGGAATCTAGTTTTTAGCTTGCATCTGTCATGTGTGAACTTGTTATGGATATTTTATTTTAAACTGAAGAAACAGCTGCTTCAATAATTTGAAATGAATTCCCAGGAGGTTCTTTCCTAGGCTAGTGCCACTGCTATGTTACAATGAAAATGATTATATGATAAAATATATGTATGTTTTGTCTTTGTCTTTTGTTAAAAGGCATTATCATCAGAGTATTAAGCCTTTCTAAATTAAAAAAAAAAAAAAACTGATTCCAAAGCCAGTGCAGTAAATATTTAAGCTAAATAGGTCCCTCTAATGCTTTTTATAAAATTTAAATGTTACTTAACATATACTGCATGTATCACTAAGAATGCATGTTAAAGTGTTACCTATCACATGCAATCAAAATGTTATTTATTTTGGAATTCACAAAAATACAGTTGATTTTATTCTAAGAGATAGTCATAATTCATAAATATCACTGTCCTATACGCTGAAATGTACCACTGTTAAGCTGACTGCTTTTTAAAATGCTTTATAACATTATAGAATTTTTCTATTCCACTCTGCTTCCAAATTCTTGGAATCCCTCAGGGAAGAGAGGTGAGTAAAATTGCTTCCACTGTCTATCTAGCATGGGATAACTCTTTTCTGTGAATTCAGGAAAGAATTCATGATAATAATTTTAAAGCAAGTTCAGTCCTTTCCTTAGAATTAAAGACTGCTGACCTTTGAGCTAATAGTTGTTACCCTACGTTGATGAATGTGTTTTACCTACAGCTGTTGGTAAATTACTGCTGACCATCTGAGTAAAGCCCAGCAGGAAGGTTTTGCTATTTTGTGGTTTGGGTGTGTGACTTTGATTTGTGTCTTTTTTTTTTTTAAATTCTTTTAACCAGATCTAACTTTTTCTCTGAGCACTACTGAGGGGTGAATTGGTGAGATTCCAGAGTCGTTTCCCGAGTGAATTGGTGGGCTATGCTCTACACTGAGCTAGGGCTTCTTCACTCCATGGAAGAGCACCTTCCTTGCTCTGCATCCTTGGGGGTGGTTAATGTATCCGCCTCCAGCAGACCTTCAAGTGGCTGTGTGTTGCCTCCTTTCTTTTCATTCTCCTTCTCTCCAAAGTGGCAGTTTACTTCAAGGGCTAAGAGGTTGTTTCTCTCCTTCGACAATTTCTCAGTTAAGCAGCCTTCCAGTCCTTCAGATCTTTGACAGTAACTTACTTACAAGGCAGTTTTCCCTTCTCTCTGAAAGCCTCTTGACCTCTCTCCTCTCAGGTATTTTCTTTAGAATTTCCATTTCCTCCTTAGATGGTTTAAACTTCTTTCCAGAAAAACTTCGAGGCTATCTCCACATTTCAGTGACCAGAACATGTCTGACCAGAAATTTCAGCCAAATTGATGTGACAGCTTTTCATCCACAAGTCACTCCCTTTGACAAAGCTGGGGAGTCCCAAATTCTGCTGAAGAAGCTGTTGACTCTCACCAGTATCCTCCTGCCACACACAACATTTATCCAATAAAAAAAAAAAAAAATAGACCCAGAAAGGTGGAGCAACTTGGCAGGTGTGCACAGCAGGTTAATGACAGTAAAAACCCAGGCCAGACCTCAGACCCAGGCATTTCCTAATAAACCCCAGTAAGTGGAATGACTGCAGTGGTCATCCTGTCCTGGTTCTGCTGACAGATTTGACATGCAGCATCACAGCAGAGATGAAAATGGGTGGAGGAGGATTCCTATGCCAGCCTGGAACTGTCCTCTTCTGTCCTGTCATTCTCTCCCTATCCTTGTACTCCGGGGTGTATGTCATGATTTTCAAAGTGCGGAGAGTGTCAGTAATGAGTCAAGGGAGGAAACAAAATCAATATGAACACAGCTCAAAATGCTACTTTGCTGCATATTATTAAAGCAAACTGTTGACTTAGAGTCCCTCAGTATTGTAAATATAATAACTTTCTAACAACATTGCCAATATCATCTACCATTTGACAGCACCAGAGTCAAGGTGGTTTGGGAGTCATTTGGTGGTAACAGCGTAGACTGCTCTGGGCTCACTGCAGATGGGTGATTGATCATGCACTTCTGCTGGCTGTGTGCCAAGCTGCTCCCGCAGCAGAGCTGGGGCAGGGAGAAGACTTAGGCATGAGCACACATCTTTGTGCTTAAATGCTCATTAACACAAACATCTGTATTTGAAAAGAAAAATGTAGCTTCTGAATAGATTCGCACATAAAGAGAAAGGGTGTTAGATTTTTTCCCTATTTGTTTTTGCTTATTTGTGTCCTTTTTCCTCTCCATGGTGTGCATGTATAGGAAAAATTTTCGAATATGGTTATAAAGATTGGCCACTAATGATATCTACTTACTGTCTATTTCTAATGAGATTACTTAGTTACATTATTACTGACATTTGGAGAGCCAGTGAGATAAACCACTTTTTTTTTTTTTAAGAATGGGTTTAAATTTAGGATTGCAAGTTCATGCCCAACCTCAGCAATTTAATGAAGCCCTGAACAATTTAGTGAGACTCTGTCTCAAAATAAAAAAAATAAAGGGGCTGGAGAGGCGGCTTGGTGGTTGTGGCGCTTGCCTGGCATGCACCAGTACACCGGTTCAAACCCCAGCACCACATACACAACTAAGTGTCAGAGCAATGAGAGCCATGTGAAAAACTTAATAAAAATTGATTCTCTCTCTCTCTCTCAATCCCTGGTACAAGAAAAGAAAAAAAAACAAAACTTGTAATTTATGATTAGTTAGGTTGACAGTAGTTTGTCACCCAGAATGTTCAATTCCATTTTATTGCCCACTTCAAAGAGCTTAAATATTCCTAGAATATGGCCTTCCAGCATCACATTGTACCGTATCTGAGTATTTGTATGTGTATACACCCTAAATACTGGATTGTTTCCAGAGCTTTAGGGTCATCTACAAGTTACAGGATTGCAAACTCATTTCATTTTAGAGGAAAAAATAAGCATATTATACATTCCAAAATTAGGTTCACTGTTTTTGCTCATTTATACATCTACCCTTCCTTTTAGATTTTATTTGGTGGGGGAAGGTTCCTGGGGATTGAACCCAAGGGACACTTTACCAGTGGGCTGTATTCAAAGCCCTTTTCAAAAATCCTTTTAAATTTTGAAATAGTGTCTCACTGAGTTGCTGAGACTGCCTTCAAACTTGTAATCCTCTTGTCTCAGCCTTCTGAATTGCTAAATTTTTGAGTATATAATAAATTTTTGAGGATAATCAGTATATTTTGAGGATAAAAGAAATGCAAAGCCTGAGACCTCAGAAAAAGCTAGAAAGTTGTATAAAGAAATCAGGCCATAATATCCTCTGATAAGAAGTCAAAGAACATTATCAGAGTTCTGATCTGCTAAATACAGATGATTGATAGATGAGTAACAGCCAGCCAGTGTGCCATCCATAGTTACTTAAGGAGAGACTATGAGAAAATGTGATCCCTAGACTACAGCTGGTCTGGATTCAAATCCTTGCTCTCTTACATACTGTTTTTGTGAGCTTTTTTGCTGCTGTGACTAAAAGACCTGACTAGAATAATTTTAAGAGGAAATGTTTGACTAGGGGCTCATGGTTTCCTAGGTCTCACTCCATAGATGGCCAACACCATTCCCTGGGGCTAGAGGTGGGTTGGAACATCACTGTGGAAGGGTGTGGTAGAGGAAAGCAGTTTAGGAACCATATCTGGAAGGAGAGAGAGAGAGAGAGAGAAAGAAAGACTAAAAGTCAACTCACCAAATATATACCCCAAAGGCACATCCCCAGTGACTCACCTCCTCCAGCCACGCCCTGCCAGCCTACAGTTACACTCAGTTAATCCCTATCAGGGGTTTAATGCACTGATTGGATTAACGCTTCATGAACCAGCAGTTTCATCTCTAAACCTTCTTGCATTGTCTCACACATGAGCTTTTGGGGGGACATCTAATATCCAAATGATAACACCTAGCCACCCTTGGCAAGTTGCTAAAATATAAAATAAAAATAATTATATACCTGAAAGGGTTGTTTGAGAAATAATGTAAGACGGTAATTATAAAACTTCTAGAACAGTACTTGGCACATAGAAACTATTTAATTGATGTTGGACATTATTTTTAAAGCACATAAACTCACTTTGTAAGATTGATGTGTGAATTTCAACACATTTTTGTAATTACTGATAGCAATATATGTTTACATTTGTACAGCAAGAAATTTTCATATTGATTTGATTTTTACCACAAAAACCTTGGGGGAGGTGAGGGCAAGTATTATTGTCAATTTGTAGATATGGATTTTTTTTTATTGCTTCAACATGGTCTTACATATTTGGAGGGAATCATTATTACATATTCATGCATACATAGATATTGACAAAGTAAATTAAGCCCAACTGTAGTCCAGGATCTACGCCCCCGCCTTCACCCATTCCTCCATCTCATGTCTCCTCTCTAATACACCCATGTTAATGATAGAAATGAGCATGTATATTAATTATTGAAATTTCTGAGTTTATATGCCTGCCTGAGTATAGTTTGTCTTCTCATGGGAGTCATGTGTATCCAACCCTATTGATAACCTCCTTTTTTCTCTCCCTTCTCCCCTTCCCTTCTCCCTCCACCTTTACAGCTATGGTTCCTCCAGCTTAAGTGTTGCTTCAGATTGGGTGGGTCTATTAAATGAACTTGAGTAGCTTTCATCCTATCTTAGGTTTTACTCTAGCTATGAGAGAAAACATTCGGCTCTGAAATCTGAGAACTGATGTCCCTACCATGATTCAAGTTTCCCCACAAAGTTCAAAAGCCTATATTTTACTTCTAGGTTCAATGCTCATTTTTTACCTACCACTTTTTTTGACTGTATTTAGAAAACAGAACAGGCTTTTAAAGTATTATTAGCCTGCCATGTATGATATTTTCATTATACAAGATTTATATTTTCCTAAGTAAATTAAGTATTGCCTTCTTCCTCTGCCATCTCATTTACACTATTTAGTTGTCTAACATTAGAGTCAATAGTCAAGATACCCTTGACTTTTGATTGGTGCCCTACAGAGACATGCATTTCCGAGAAGGGTTTTCTCCTACCTGGTGGAGACCCTGATACAGATGACTCTCTGCCGTTCTCTTCTTGCTACTTACCTAGGGTAGGAAGGCTGCCACCAAGTGGGATGGCAAGAAGGCAGAAGGGACAGGTGGGGAATCGATCTGGTGTTGTCAGGGTCACTGCAATGCTTTGATTTTCAGAAACAGTGGTATCTTAAAGCTTCCTCCGCACATCATTAGAACAACTGGCATTCATCATGGATTGGCTTATATTCCTAAGGAACAACATCATTAGGAATATAGTGGGAGACATAAATATGTACATCTGCAAAGCATAATGAAATGTTTTAGTTGGTGGCCAAATCGTCAATCTTTTTTTAAAAGTTATATTCCACTGTGTTTCATTTCCCACTTTGGGAATTTTTCTTAATATCCTGAAGCAATCCTAACCTAACATGGCCATTATTTTTTTTAATTTTGATCTTCTGCAAAAGTATTGGCTGCAAACTGAAAGCAGGGTTTTGAAAACATCCCTCTTTGCAGTACTTCATTTCTACTCTAGGTATCTCTGCCACTCTTACTCAGTGAGGAATCTCTTTGTCACCACTACAGCTGTCAAAGGCAGGAGCAAGATGTATGTAATGAAATCATGTATGTTGGGGCTGGAGCAGTCCTTGGTATGTGCAGGGACCTGGGTTTGAACCCCAGCACTACATGCACATCCAAGAGTTGGAAAAACAAAGGCCAGATTAAAAAAAATGGATAAAGTTGATTCTCTCTTTCTCTCTTCCTCTCTCCCTCGTTCAGAAAAAAAAAAAAAATAGAAGTCATGTATGTCATTTCATTTTTTGTTATTAATTTGTCAGATACCTATCCTAGTAGATATTTAGTCAAAAAGTATTCAAAAATAACTGCAAAGAACATCAGGCTCAGTTTATATAGAGCATACCATTCCAACAAGTTTTCACACTTACATATTTATTGTAGCATTCGCAGCATTGAACTACTTAAGGAGTAAAGATCTAAAATACCCTTAAATCCAGCAATTTTTAGAAGGTTATCCTAAGGGAATAATCATTATTAAATACAAATATTTAAAGATATTTACTGCAATATCATTGGAAGTTGCAAATCTTTGGAAACAGATATTATACTAGGGGATTGGTTAAATGAATAACAGTAAATCCTTATAGTAGAATATTCTGCTATAATTAAAAGTAAAATAAAAGGGTCTGGGGTTGGGGCTCAGAGGTTACAGTGCTTGCCTTGCAGGCCTGAGGACCCAGGTTCGAAAACCAGCACCACATACACAGCTAAGTGTTAGAACAGCAAAGACCAGATGAGAAACTAAATAAAAAATTGATTCTCTTTCTCTCTCTCTCTCTCTCATTGTCCCTCTATCTCTTAAAAAAAAAGTAAAATGAAATTATTGTAGATTTTGATTCCAAATATGTCAATTTCTAGGCACAAAAAAAGAAATATTGAAAATGAACAAACCAAAGCTCTCATAGTAGCTATATTTAAATTATAATATAAAAGGAATTTTCCTTTTGTTTTACATTACAAATTTTCTAATTTATAATATAATAAAGTATATTATTATGATTTGTGTATACAATGCATGTTGTTTTATATAGCAAAAAAATTTATACATTTTAATCCTATTTTAGATGTCATGTTTTATTCATCAGTGTTAATTTTATTTACTTAAATATGTGAATCTATAAAATTGCTTCTCACCTCTTAAAACCATTGCATTTTCTTTGTTATTTTTTATGGAACTAGGATATGTTGTAAAATGTGTTCAGGTGGCAGGGTATTTGCACGTGCTTCTAACAAGTGATATGTCTACTTTATCTTTTTATAGGCATTTGCCTGGTGGCCTGATTTATTGGCTGAACATGCAGAGAAATTTTGGGCTTTATTCACGGTTGATATGGATACTGCCCTGGAGGCGCAACCACAGGATTCCTGGGATAGTTTTCCTCTTTTCCAACTGCTTAATAATTTCCTCAGAAATGACAGTGAGCATTTGATTTCCTTTTGTATGTGTAATGGGGATGGAAGGGGTGTGTCATGTGCGTGCATGTGTATTTGCAGGGTCCTTGCACTGGCCCACAAGAGTTGAAAATGGGTTACGTTAATGTTGCTTGGACTCCCTGGTTATATCATGCATGGTCTGGGGGAGAACAGGGACACAACCACATTGTTCCTCAGCTCTGAGCTTCCTCTTTCCTGCCCTTTATTAAGGACTCATAACTAAGTACCCTTCTTATTGCAGCATGCGTGAATCAGAAATCTACGCAGGTTGGCATTTCTATAGTCCTTAGACATACATTTCTGAGAGACACCTTGGAAGTTGGTCACCACCCTAGAAATCATCCTGTTAAGGCACCTACAACATGCATTGTGGTGTTGGTGCTGGCTTGGCAGTGTATTTATATCTCAGATGATAATAAAATACTGCTATGTGGTACAACTTACTCATTCAGTTTAAAGAAAATGTGAAGGTCTTCTATAGAGACATTTATTCCAATGCAGTGAAAAACTTCTACAATTACTCTGGAAGGTACTCTAGCAGCAAGTGCATTATAGACCAAGTTCAACTCCACCTCCTCCTAACCTCTGCTTCTAACTTGTTCTCTTTGATCAATACAATGGTCTTCTGTTAGGGATTTTCTTCTCCAGTCTATAAGTCATATATCATATAAATCTTCCTTACTCGATAGGATTTTCGTATCCATTACCACTCTTATTACCTACCATTCTTACCACTTGGATAGATCTCATTCCATTTCTCAGTGTAGCTCCGGAACATGGCACTGTGACGAGCACAGTGCTCAGCAGGCCACCAGAACCACCCAGACCCCATTGAGTGGCACCTTCCTTCTGCCTGGCTTCCTGCAGTCCTAGGGTGCTCTGTTCCTCCAGGATCACACGTTTTATACTTTTAGAACCTTCTATATGCTAAAACTCCAAATCTTCTTGCTACTTTCCTCCCAAAAGGCCACTATGACATTTTTCAAGTTTTAAGCTCTACTTTGTATTTTCATAGTAGTCTTTTATATATGCATATATGTGTGAGTGTATATATATTCATTTGTGTGTATATATATACATATATATACAAACACACACACATATATATTCTCTCTCTCTCTCTCTATATATATATATATATACATATATATATATATATATATTGGTTTTGGTCATCACTCTGGTATAGTGTTTCTTACCTTTCTTTGGCTGTTTGTCCCTCTGAGAGATGAAATGGCATATAATAGCATACTCCCCATGGACATCCCAGGACTTTGACCACATTAAGAACCTTTGTTCTGGTAGGGAAGGCATCATGTTATAGTAATTAGTAACATGGTCTTTGGTGCCAAAAAAAATTGACATTTCTCCGCCACTTACTATGTGACCTTTGACAATAGCTTAACCTCTCCAAGGTTTAGATTCTCCATCTGTAAAAGAAGGAGAGTGATAGCATCTGCTCGGTCATTGGTGGTAAGGATTAAATAAAATGATAACTCACACATAATAGATGCTAAATAAGCATTATAGATATCATGGATTTTCAGCCTAAATTTTGGCTTGAGACTTTAGTCATCTTACATAGAGTTTATTAAAACCTGGAGCATTTGTTAATGTTCACAGGCAGCAGCTAGTAAAGATGATGAATCATTTAACTTACACAAAATATTAGAATTTGTTTTATAGAAAAAGCAAAAGACTTTGTGAATTTCTTAGAAATTTTCTTGTGGATTCACTACTACAACGCCAATGTATTAACAACTTTTTTGTATACCTTTAAGGAGAGTTCTTGAATTAAATTGCAAATTTATGAGATTTCAAAATGTGAACTACAAAATTTTTATTTCCTGCTACACTGGAAAATATTTCATTCCCCAAAGCTTCCTATTCTGTTCCTGTTTTATAACATTTCTCTAACATTCACTATTGAAAACATGAAGTATTATTTTCTGCTATTATGTTGTATAATACTCAGAATAAGATGCGTTTATTACTGAGCTCTTTAGAGCATTGTCAGTTTGGAAGGAGAAGTCTAGATCTTGGCTTTGATTTTGTAGTGATTAACAGATTCTAAAAAAACATCAATTATTTCTGAGAAAAACAGCTCCTGCATGTAGTGAGATAAATAGAAATGTTCCCCAGTGCCATAATTTCCTTTTGGTACTGGGAGTGTGATGTGAGCTGGGGAATTGAGATAGAATGTAGTGACTTTCATCCCCAGCTTACAAGTTCCTTTCCAAAACCAAGACCACTGAATAGTCAGCTGGTAAATATAAATTTTCTAACTATTACTGTCACCCTTGTTGAGTGTTGAGAATGAAAAATATTGTTAATTACTATGTGTTGGTTTTATTACATTCCTTAATACTCAGATGGAGATTTAGTTCAAATGTTTAATGGCAACCTCAGCTGTCCCCAGATTATCCTTTTGGAAATCTTTGGGAAAGCATTGAATATCTATTGTTTACCCACCCCTCTTTTGAGAAAAGATCTTTGCATAAAAGCCATGAGATCACAATTTTTGTCATGTTCACCTAATTAAAATTATAGTCCAAATCCCAATTAAATACATCTTAAACGGGGGCTGGATCGGTGGCTCAGCAGTTATGGCGTTTGCCCGGCATGCACAAGTACTTGAGTTCAAACCCCAGCACCACGTACACAATGAAGTCTCGGAGCAACGAAAACCAGGTGAAAAACTAAATAAAAATTGATTCTCTCTCTCTGTCTCTCTCACTGTCCCCTCTTTCTTTAAAAAAAAAAAGACTACATCTTAAACTAGCCAAGGGTACTAGAGACAGAGAATTCGGAATATCTAGGCTTGTAAAAGGAGATAATTTGCTGAATAACAGTGTTTATTTATATAGATGTAAGCCTGAGAGAGAGAAGGAGTGTGTGTGTCTCAAGCTAGGCTTACGGTTAATTATATGTAGATCTTAAGTTTATCATTTCTAATAAGTAATTAGCAGTTAATATTAATTATCATAGTATTATTAATTACTAATTCTCACTAATAAATAATTAGCCTTATGTTTGCTGTTCCAAAATTTAAAATTACTGAGACCTTTTAAACTAATGGAGATATTAATTAGGATTTGTACTTCATTTGTTGCTTGAAAACTTCGTAGCTGACGATTTTTTAAATAATTCAGGTGCTGCCAAATGTCATTTTTCATCTTTCCTTTATTAAAATCTTTATTCTTTGATATTTAAAAATAAATGTTTACTGTTTAGGGTGTTGAGGAGATCTGAAAAAAGCCTCGGCATTTGCAAACTGGAGGAAACTAAGTATCTAAGAGGCACTGAGCCTGGACAGGCCTGGCCAACAGGCCACTGGGGACAGAGAGGGTCATTGGAGTCTGATCACTCGGCCTTTAGAACAGTTTCATTCAACAATAACAAATGTAGAATCTTGGGATATTTATAAAATAATATAGCCTTTCTAAGGAACATAAATTATTCTCTGAACTTTTATTTTCAACTCAAAATATTTATAGGACATAGTTGTGGGTATCAGAGGGAGAGAGATGGCTAAAGAGTACGGAAAGGATCAGGGAAAAGTGTGTATTGTCTTAGCGTATGTGTTAGGCAACATCTGTGACAAGACTGAACTAATTAGGGGGGAAAGGAAATCAAGACCTCAAATTTAGTTTCTATTTTAAGAAGAAGAAAACCACATTCTGGCTGGGGTGTGTGTCTTTCCTTTCCTTACAGTTAGTGGTGATTAGGGAAAGTCATAGCTTTTAGAACCCTTGGAGATGAACTTGTGGCTTTCCTCAAGGGAAGAGTACCAGCTGCAACACACTTTTAGCAACTGTCCCCAACCTCCCACCCCTCACAGCCTTACCCACTGATTCCCAAAGCAAGACCAGTGATGAAAACAAACTCAGGCTCCTTCATTTCGGGCTAAAACCCACTGAGCAACGCTTGCCTTCCAACCTGCCTCCATCAGTCCCATCCACTCCCCCTAAGCTGAAAAGATAATTAGATGGGCAATCACTTTAAATGGTAAAGAAACAATTTTGAAAAAGAGATGTATTAAAATTGATGGAAAATCAATGTTTTCATAATGAAGTAATTAAGCATGGTAGTTAAATTATACTAAATGACTGTAAAGCAAGTGAGCACAAATAGCCTCTACCCTTACATGCTATTTCCACAATTTCCCTGAGAATAGAAATGGCAAGTGACCACTTCTGACAAATGAAAGCCATCTGCAAATGGCACAAATCATTTCTTTCAGCACTACTGAAAGGCAAACCCTTAGAGCTAGTCACCTTTTAATCTGTGGATATGCTAGCAAGTGGCAAATGACCATTCTATTGGGAACTGATTCCCAAGTGAAAAATGCCACAGTGCTGCTGCTTTAATTAACAGCCTTTTCACATTGCTAGCACATTAAAGCCATCCCAAAGAACACCCGTGCTGATATAACCAATGTCACAGCGTCTCCGCCTAAACGAATAATAAATGTTCAGGCTCTACACTAAGTGAAAACCTGTTCTCCAAGACTTTCACCTTCATAAAGACGGGCTCATAAAAATCAAAAAACGAAAAATTGGAATGTGGTCTCGTGAGGATAAAAAGGCTAGTGTTAATAATTAACAAGGAGAGTGAAGTGGAGTCAAATTAGCCATAATAGAGCCCAGAGTGACTGGCAAAGTCACCTCTCATTATCAAAAAACTCATTAAGAAATGAAGAGGTAGAAATCCCGCTGGGTTATTCTCACACTTAGGCTGTATCAGAGATTATTTTTTCAGATTTCTTTCAAAGGAAGAACTGTTAGGTCATTGTATTGTATATTAGGTTAATCTTCAAGCTTTGAAATATGAAGGGCTGACACCTGTATGTTATCCCACCTCCCATGCTTAAATGAGAGGTGCATCTGAAACTGACCGATGGGTGTTTACAGATACCTCTGTGTTTATGTATACCAGGGAAAGTGCAGAAAGGCAAAACTTCTCAATCACTGCAAGGCTGGCACCAGCATAGTGTTATACAAATAGTGGAATGGCACCAAAATGTGAAAATTTATTGAACTCTCATCACCAGAGCTGATTGAATTCAAAATTGTGTATCAGAATTTGTTTCACTGATCAGAGTAAGATATAAAAGCCAGGAGGCACCAGCTTTTTCTGCTCAGTTGAATTCCATAATAAACTCTCATATCTTTATTACTTACATATGTTTTATTTAATTGAAATCTGCTTTTTGTATTTTCTTAGGTAGGATTTAGTGACTGAAAGATAATAACCTCTAAAATGCCTCTGTCATTTACAGCACATTTACAGAAACATTTATAACTTCTGAAGATCATGAGCATCGAGCACACCACACTTGAGAGCTCTTGATCATATTATACAGCTGTACTCAGCTGTTCCCATTAATGGGGGCAGGGATTGCAGAGCATAACCCCAAAGATTGGACGATTGTATGTAGGAGTGAAATTACTGACTCTTGCATTTGGATTTAAAATTTAATAATCTCATCAAACATAGTATGAGAACTTCTAAGCTTATGAGACTTCTTTATTTAACTTTGTCCTAAGTATTGGTTAAAATTTATATTGATTTTTCCTGAATCAAACCACAAGAAACAGGTGCTGAATGTCTACAATTTACAAATCCCATGCATCTTGCAGATACTTGGGTAAATAAAAAGTGATCTGTCCTTGCAAAAGATACAATCTGTGGAAGGGGTGTGCGTGTGTGTGTGTGTGTGTGTGTGTGTTTGTGTGTGTTCCTTGCAGATACTTGGGTAAATAAAAAGTGATCTGTCCTTGCAAAAGATACAATCTGTGGAAAGTATGTGTGTGTGTGTGTGTGTTCCCACCTAGAGTGCTACGGATCATGAAAATAATGTGTGTGCGTACTGTCCTATGTAGTTTCTCATCGTAGTGTTAAACATATAAGAAACTCTGCAATGTCTGTTCTCACTCCTTATCGCTTTTTCTGTCTAGATATTCATGTATACATATATGAAAGTGTATGATGTATTATGAATTCATATGTATATGTATGATCTATGCATTTTTAACAAGTGCATGGAAGGGAAAAGGAGACCTAGGTATGGTTTTAGGTTTTCTTTGGTGTACATTAAGTTAACTATATAAAAATTACTGATCAAATTTTTCATTAAAAACAGAATAAAATCCCTTGTGGTTTCTATTCTGCTTAAAATTAATGCTCTCAGTTTCCTAGGAGGTGAGTTTTTATTGGTATATGCAACAAACTGACATTTATTGAGTGCCTACTTAATGTGCCAGATTTGTGACTGGGTGCTCTTCCTGGATCTCAGCAGGTTTTGTTTGGTTCTGTGAGTGTTTTCCTTTTTCATGTTGTTGTTCTAGGCTACAGGTGTCCTGACTTTTCTCTTAAAGCCCATATTTATATTTCCTATGACTTGTATCTGTCTTCATTGTATGCATTTGTCCATATGAAGAGGAATTGATTAATTAATTTTATATCTTAGTCCACACTGTACTAGCCTTGTTGAGAGTTGATACAATTTATAGTCTTTTGAATAATTATTGTTTTATGCAAAGTCTGTTGATTTTATTGTGGTTGGTTTTTATTTGTTCTATTTTGCTGCTTATGAATTACTCATTTCCTTCTAAAATACCTCATTAGGATTCTAGGAGGAAAAGTTATTCTTACTAGTAATCCCCAAATGCTGACTAATTGGAAGGGGATGTAGCAACATAAACCTGGATTGTATGGGTTCAAGTGTATTTTTACACTAAAAACAATTCACAAAGAACTGGAGCAGTGGCTCAGCAGTTGGAGTGCTTGCTTGGCATGCGCGAGGACCTGGGTGCACACTCCAGCACCACATAAACAACTGTCAGAGAAGCAAAGGCCAGATGAAAAAATAAATAAAATTGATTCTCTTTCTCTCCCTTTCCTTCTCTTTCTTTAAAAAAAATCACAAATCCTTTTATTTGCTATTCGTTTTAACCAGTAATTATTTTCTTAGTAATAGTTATTAATCAGAACCTAATTAAAATCTTGCTGTTAAAAATCTATTACAAGGGGCTGCAGTAGTGTCTCAGCAATTATGGCTCTTGCTTGGCACATGCAAGGACATGGGCTCAAACCCCAGCACCACGTACCCAACAAAGTGTCCGAGCAACAAAAACCACATGAAAAACTAAATAAAATTTATTCTCTCTCTTTCTCTATCACTGTCCCTTTCTCTCTAAAAAAAAACCAACCTATGACAAGTACTTTTATAAATCTAAGACTTTTTGTATTTAAATAATCACTAATTTATTAATTATTGGGACTATCCAAAATAATTGGGCCCACCTGCATCTACATTTAACTTTTTTTTTTTTAATGGGACAGAGAGAGAGAAAAGCAATTTTTATTCATGTAACTTTTGTTGCTCCAACACTTTGCTGTATACATGGTGCTAGTGTTTGAACCCACATACTCACACATGCCCAGCAAGCACCGGAACCGCTGAGATACCGCTCCAGCCCTTACATTTAGCTTTGATATAAGCCTTTTGCTTTCTGGCATTTCTAATTATATCATAAGACTTGATGTCACTGATGCTTCATTATTTCCTGACAAGGCAATATTTGAAAACACGGCATCGTTGGGTAGAAAGAAATGGTTATTTTGATCAGCACTGATCCTCCACTTATGTTCTTGTAACTACTTTTTGAGGCTCCAGAGCAGAGCAATGCTTTCTACTCCCAGCCCTCAGATATAGTGTCCGAAGTGTTCTTGGATGAGGCCGGGTGGAGAATTTGCCTCTCCCAATGCATTGTTACAGGGGTGCCTTGTAGAGGCTTGATTTAGACAAGTGATAGCCCTGCACCATAACCCGTGCTTATTAAACCAGCTGGAGAAGAAGGAAACACTCATTCTGGTGCCTCGGGCTACATACTAAGAGGGGCTTTTGTCTGTCTGCTAGGAGTAGAATGCAAACTGGCATATGGACAACTAAGAAAAAAAGCATACATTTACATAGACAAGTATAGTGCTCTGTGTATTCCTATAGCCTTGCCTTTTGAAGCCAAATAGTCTCTTTCCTTTACCCATGTATATTTTCCATTTTTTTCTCCTTCACCCTCCCCTCTTCCTACCTTTCTCTTTCCAGCTCTATCTCCTCCTTTCTCTAATTATCAAAAAAAAACAAAAACAAAAACAATACTATCAGTTTTCTAAAATTTTCAAATGTGGGTTCATGAGTTGGTTTTTAAAATATTAAAAGGAACTCTCAGCCAAAATGGGCAGATTTTTGACCAGAATTTAAGATTAGTTGTAGTCTCTAGGAAATATAGGTAATCTCCATTTTCTCTAAATTCTACAGGAATAATCATTGTTATTAAGTGTCCATGAGTGACTAGAAAAAAAGAAAAAACCTCTCCTTTTGCCACATTCATTAAAATAAGAGACAGAATAACCAACCAACCTTTATATCCAATAGAATTTTTAGCACTCCGAGGACTCAGGATTTCTCCTAACAGTATTATTCAAAATAAAATATTTTATACAAAACATGAGGAGATATGCAAATCTCAGTAGGTTCTATAATTGCCATTTAATATAATTTCCTGAATTAGTATTGTATTCAAGTAGCCATTCACCCAACAACCATTTAAACACTTGCTTGAGCCAGGAACTTGGCTAGATACTGAACATACAGACAGGGTCCCTACCTCAAGGACCTTGTATCGTCTAGGAGGAGAGAGAGATGTCGACAAATACGGAAGCCACTTGAATAACAAGGACCATAGTGGAAATCTATATTGGGTAGGAAATACACAAAGGAAAGCAGTAACTAGGTAGGGGGATGACAAACTGAATCATTTCTGAAAGGTTTTGAGGATTTGAAGTGAATCATGACAATCATTACTACTGTACCACAGGAAGTAAGGGAGTCAGGCAACAGGAATAAGTGAGAGAGGTAATCTTTTTTTTTTTTATTAGACGAATATGGAGCTACATTTGAGGGTGAATCATTGTCAAAGAATCAAGAACAAAGGTATGTTTACATAGTTAGCCAAGGCTGATGCCCCCCTTGGATTCCCCGTGATTCTATGATTTCCACAGAAGAGCCCCTGTGTTAAAAGGACTTCTTGTGGAGGTCAGAGATCTCCTTCTGAGATGATTCCCCCATATACCCTCCCTCCAGTCTCCTAGATATCCTTCCTAATCCCTTCCCCAACCCTGCTCCTCTCCCTATGCCTCCACGTATCCTAGGCAATGATCTCCCTGTTTGTGTAAAAATTCATACATTTTGAGGTTATTATTAGCTTACCCAACTAACATACTGTTTCCAGATGTATTCTAACTTCCACAAATGAAATATTCAATCCTTGAGTCTCTGAGATTGGGATACTTCACTTAGCATAATTTTTTCCATCTCCATCCATTTGGCTGCAAAAGCCATAATATTGTTTTCTCTGATGGCTGATTATAAGTAAGTACCAAAGATTTTTAATCCACTCGTCCAGTGAGGAGCATCTGGGTTGGTTCCATAGTCTAGCTATAATAAATTGAGCTGCTATAAACACTGATGACGCCGTATCTCTATAATATGCTGATTCTAACTCTTTTGGGAAAATACCCAGAAGTGGGATATCTGGGTCATACGGTGGTTCCAGCCCTAAGTTTTTGAGGAGTCTCCACACTGCTTTCCAGAGTGGCTGAACCAGTTTGCAGTCCCACCAGCAATGTGACAATGTTCCTCTTTTCCCACA
>PVKS010000958.1:0-149787 GCA_004027875.1 Aplodontia rufa
TCATCAGGGAAATTGGTCTATAGTTTTCTTTCTTTGACGTGTCTTTGTTGGGCTTTGGAGTCAGTGTAATGTTTGCTTCATAGAAAGTGTTTGGGAGTGTTCCTCCTCTGTCAGTTTCCTGAAAGAGCTTGAAGAGGATTGGTGTTAGTTCTTCTGTGAAGGCTTGGTAGAATTCTGCCGTATATCCATCCGGACCTGGGCTTTTCTTTTTTGGGAGAGCTTTGATTGCTGCTTCAATTTCACTTTCTGTGATAGGTTGGTTTAGGTTTTCAATGTCCTCCTATGTTAAAGAGGAGATATCATGTGTGTCCAAGAACCTGTTCATGTCCTCGAGGTTATCAAATTTAGCAGAGTATAAGTTTTCAAAATAGGTTCTGATAATTTTCTGTATCTTGGGTGAGTCTGTGGTGATATCCCCATTTTCGTCTCTGATTTTGTTGATTTGCTTCATTTCGTTCCTCATTTTGGTGAGGTTCGCAAGGGGTCTGTCGATTTTGTTGACCCTTTCAAAGAACCAACTCTTAGTTTTGTTAATAGTTTGTATAGTTTTTTTGTTCTCAATTTCGTTGATTTCAGCTCTGATTTTGGTAATTTCCTGTCTTCTGTTAGATTTAGGGTTGGACTGTTCCTCCTTTTGTAGTCATTTGAGTTGAAGCATAAGGCTATTAATCTGATCTCTTTCTAGATTTTTGATGTATGCATACAGTGCTATAAATTTACCTCTTAAGAAAGCCTTCATACTGTCCCAGAGGTTTTGGTATATTGTTTCCTCATTCTCATTCAATTCCAAAAACTTCTTAATCTCTGCTCTCATTTCCTCTTTTACCCATCCTTCGTTTAAGAGGTAATTATTCAATTTCCAAGTATTTGAGTAGTTTCTGTTGTTTCTCTTGTTGTTGATTGCTAAAATCATAGCATTATGATCTGACAGAATACATGGGATTATATCCACTTTTTTATATTTGTTAAGATTATCCCGGTGAACTAGGATGTGGTCTATTTTAGAGAAGGATCCATGGGCTGAGGAGAAGAAGGTAAATTCAGCTGTCTTAGGATCGAAAATTCTGTAAATGTCTGTTAAGCCCGATTGCTTAATAAAGTTGTTTAGATTTTAGATGTCTTTATTGATTTTTTGTTTTGATGATCTGTCTAGAGTTGATAATGGTGTGTTGAAGTCCCCCAGGATTATTGTGTTGAGATCAATGAGGGGATTAATGTCCTTAAGTATTTTTTCCATATATTTGGGGGGGTTGTAATTGGGGGCATAGATGTTAATTATCATTATATCTTCTTGATGAATTGTCCCTTTTAGTATGATAAAGTGACCCTCTTTGTCCTTTCTGACTAGTTTTAGTTGGAAATTAATTTTATCAGAAATTAGAATCGCCACTCCAGCTTGCTTTTTTGGGCTGCAGGCCTAGTAGACATTTTGCCATCCTTTCACTTTCAGCCTGTGTTTGTTTTTGAGTGTCAAATGTGCCTCTTGCAGGCAACATATTGTTGGATTTTGTTTTTTGATCCAGTGGGTTAGTCTGTGTCTTTTAAGTGGGCATTGAGACCATTCACATTCAAGGTTAGAATAGATATGGGAGGCTGATTGTCTGACTTTGTTTCGAGTACAGAGTTTTGAGTCATCTTGAAAGTCAGCTTTTATATAACATGATTATTGACTTGCCCTTGTTTAAGGATTTAGGATATCATTGGCATTTTCTTCTGAATGGAGAACATCTTTGAGAATATTCTGAAGAGCAGGATTTGTGTTCATGCATCTTGCTAGCTTGAGTTTATCGTTGAAGTATTTAATTTCCCCTTCACATTTGAAGCTGAGTTTTGCCAGATATATTATCTTTGAATGAAAGTTGTTATTTTTTAACACTTGAAAGATATTGTTCCAAGCTCTTCTGGCCTTCATTGTTTTCTCTGAAAAATTCGTAGCGATCCGAATTTGTTTGCCTCTGAATGTGATTTGGGGCCTTCCTCTAGCAGCTTTTAGAATTCTCTCCTTAATTTCTCTGTTATTCATTTTGTATATGATATGTCTTGGCGAGTTTCTCAATTTATTAGGTCTATTTGGAGTTCTATAAGCATCTTGGATGTGATAATCCGGATCGATAGTAAAATGAGGGAAGTTCTCACTTATGATTTTGCTTAAAAGGTTCTTTTTTTTTTTTTTTGACTTAAAAGGTCCTTTAAGCCTCTTGTTTGCTGTTTGGAATTTTCCTCCAGGCCAATGATTCTCAGATTATTATACTTCATCTCATCAAATATTACTTAGAAGTTCTGATTGTGTAATATAAGCTGTTTATCCTGCTTATCTTCTTTGAATTCTACATTGTTTAGCCTATCCTCATTGTCCGATACTTGTTCTTCGAGAGCTGATGTTCTGTCTTCAGTAGAGTAAGCTCTGGTGTTGGTTTCTTCCAGTGATGATTTGATTTGGTTAACCGTGTTTTTCAATCCTGATAGCTCTGCTACATCCCTTTTCAGGATGTCTATATCTTTGTATAGCTGATCTTTCATGTCATGGAACTGTTACCTTATTTCCCTGTAGAAGTTGTCTCTAATCTCTTGAAATTGCTCTCTGATCTCTTTCCTGATTTCATCTCTCAACTCTTTGATTGCATTACTAATGACTATTTGACACAATGCCTTTGGTTTTCATCTAGGGCTCCAGTTATGGGGTCCTTTGTTGGAGATCTGTGGGGTTGAGGAAGTGAGTTATTTCCCCTTTTCCTCATTTTCTGAGTCCGAGAGTATGTCTTGTACTTCAAGAAAGTTGCTCTTGATGGAGTAATTGGAGCTTCTTATGGCTTTGCTTTGTTGTGATGGGTTTCTTTGAGAGAGATCTCACAGTGTATTATGATAGCAAGCCAGTGCCCTTTTTGAAGCATGTCTATTTCTTCAGATAGTAGGGTCTCTCTTGGAAAATTGAAGATGCACTGGGATTTTCCGAAGCAGACCTGGAGCCTCAGGAAATGCAGCCTCCCTTCAGGTCGCCATGTTGGTCTCCGAAAAAATCTTGTTAAAAAAATAAAATGGGCTGGGGATGTTGCTCAATGGTTAAGTTCCTGTATGTTCAATCCCTGATAAATGAGAGAGAGAGAGAGAGAGAGTGAGTGAACATTTTTCTCTACCTTTTCTAAACATATTTTACAAAGTTTAGCTTTGCATTTAGTTTTTTTTTTTTTTTTCAGGGCTGAGGACCGAACTCAGGGCCTTGTGCATGCTAGGCAAACACTCTTGCCACTGAACTAAATCCCCAACCCCTGCATTTAGTTTTTGAAAAAAATATTTTCTTCTTAGTAGAGAAGTAAAAAATATTAGGAGTAGAGAAGACTGGGGAACGGTACACAGAGACATCCACTTAGCAAGTATCAATTACATATTGCACTACTTATAATAAAGGAGTAGGCAAGATCTCCATTCTCAGGAAAAGAAAGAGCTGAGGAAATAAGTTACATGTTAGCCTATTAAGGAATACTGTTAAATTTTAAATTAGTATAGATTAAACTAGTGACAATGATATGGGAATAGAAGAGGAGGGGAAGGCTTGCCCAGTTTAGGGAGTGCAGGGGTAGTTGAGAAACTTGGAGGACTGAAGGGATGAAGGAAGTGTAGCTTGAAACAAAGTTGTGCTTTGATTTAGTTATAAAATATTACATATTTTAAATTTTAAATAATATCAATTTTAAATAATATCAAAGAAGCATGTTTCAATGACTATTATAATCACTACTGAGAAATCAAAAGACCTTGGAATTAGACCAGAAACTATGCAACTCCTAGATGAAAACAGGGTCAATGCTCCAGCTTTTAGGCACAGGCAACGGCCTTCTCAATAAGACCCGTAAAAGCTCAGGAAATGATGCCAATAGTTAATAAATGGGTTGACATCAAATTGAAAAGCTTCTGCACAGCAAAGGAAACTGTGAAAAGAGCCTTCAGAATGGGAGAGGACCTGTGCTAGCTACTCTTCTGACAGGAATATTATCTAGAACATATAAAGAGCTCAAAAAATTTTACAACAAAAAATCAAACAGCCCAACTAATAAACGAGCAAGTGAATTAAACATATAGTTCTCAAAAGCAGAAATACAAATGGCCAACAAATACACAAAAGAATGTTCAATATCATCAGCAATTACAGAAATGCAAATAAAAATACAGTGAAATTTCATCTCATACCAATTAGAAAGGCAGTCATCAAGAATACAAATAATAATAAATACTGGAGAAGATGTGGAGAAAAAGGAACACTCTTCTTTGTTGGCTGGACTGTAAATTAGTATCTCCACTATGGAAATCAGCTTGGAGGTTCCTCAAAAGCCTAGTATTTATCCTGAAGATTTAGACATCTTACTACAATGATGCATGCATACCCATGTTTATTGCAGTAGAATTAACAATAGCCAAACTATGGAACCAGCCTAGCTGTCCATCAATTTATGAATGGATAAAGAAAATGTGGTATATATACATAATGGAATTTCTTTTTAAAGAGGGAGACAGTGAGTGAGAATTTTATTTTTCATCTGGCCTTTGTTGCTCTGACAGTTGTATATGTGGTGCTGGGGTTTGAACCCAGGTTCAAACCCAACCCCTGAGCAACTGCTCCAGCCCTACACAATGGAGTTTTTATTCAGCCATAAAGAAAAATGAAATTATGTTGTTTGCAGGAAAATGGACCATCATGATAAGTGAAATAAGTGAAACTCGGGAGGTCAAGGATTATATGTTTTCTTTCATATGCAGAAGCGAGAAAAAGAAAAGTAGGGTGGATCTCATAAAAATCAAACGGAGATCAGTAGACAAAAGGGACCAAAATGTGGGAGGTTGGAAGGGGGAAGTGCTTGGGAGCAATATTGGCCAAATTATATTGTTATATTGTGTATTGTATGAATACATATCAACAAATCCCATCATTATGTACAACTATAATGCACCAATAAAAATCAGTGAATCAGGGGCTGGAGCGGTGGCTCTGAGGTTATGGCGCTTGCCTGGCATGCGGGAGTACATAGGTTAAAACCAGTGTACACCCACATACGCAACTAAGTGTCGGAGCAATGACAGCCATGTGAAAAACTCATTAAAAATTGATTCTCTCTGTCTCTGTCTTTCTCTCTGTCTCTCTCTCTCACTGTCCTTCTCTCTTTAAAAAAAAATCAATGAATCAATAAAATTCTGAGAAGTACTACACTGAAATGTTAGACTAATTTGATTACCCAAGATTGGATAGGCTAGAAAAATGAGTGTGGGCTAGAAGAATCAAGGGGATGAACTGGATTTTTTAACTGACCTTGAAGGAATAAGAGGAACTTAGGGGAGAACAATGGAAATTTCAGGTATTTTTTCACATTTTTCATTTTCCCTAGAATGCCCTATTACCATATCTCTACCTATTAATCATACCTATTGGGTGCCTAATATGTGCATAATTCTGCATTAGATACTGCCTATACAGAGGTGAACAAGCCAGACATTATTTCTGCCCTCATTTTATACACAGTATATCAGAGAAGATAGATTGTGAATAGTATCACAGGCTGTACCGCTAACATACATTTTTTAAATGCCTCATCCTTCATGAAACCTTTAATCCTTTCCCCAACTTAGAAGAAAGTGTTCCACATCTTGAGCTTCTATTTTAAAGCTAGTATTTTTTTTTCCCTGTGGGGTTTTTGTTTCATATTTTCAAAAATTATGTAGTGAATTTGATCCTTTCTGGGGAGAGGAGAGATTATACAGTTCTATTACTTTAACACCCATGTAGGGATACAGAACAGTTCTGTCATCAGAAAGCTCCCTCATGTATCCCTTATAGTCAGATTTTACCGTGCTTCCCACCAATCACCACACACGCATACTCCTGGGCCCTGACTGCTGTTCTTCATCATTATAGTTTTCTGGTTTTGAGAATGTCATGTAAACGAGATCATGTAATATATAAGCTTTTGAGACTGAATTCTTTCATTCAACCTGATATTTTTAGGAATCATCCAAATTGTATGTATCAGTAGTTAGATCTGTTTATTTCTCAGTAGTATTTTTATATGATTATACCACAGTTTGTTTATTCATTCATCTGCTGTGTTGATTCTAGTTTTACCAATTATTATTTTTCTTCCAGGGCTGAGGACCAAACTCGGGGCCTTGCGCATGCTAGGCAAGTGCTCTGCCACTGAGCTAAATAAATCCCCAAACCCCTAGTTTTACCAGTTATTGATAGAACTTCTACTAAATATTTATGTACAGGTTTTTATGTAAACATAAGCTTTCATTTCTCTAGTACATACCCAGAGATGAAATTCCCGGTTCACATGGTAAATGTACATTTGAATTTTTAAGAAACTTGCAGTATGGCAGGCATGGTGGTGCATACCTGTATTCTCAGTTACTCAGGAGGCTAGGGCAGGAGGATCACAAATTCAAGGCTCACCTGAACAACTTAGTGAGACCTCTCTCAAAATAAAAAGTTAGGGGTGTAGTAGTAGAGTACCCATGGATTCAATCCCTAGTACCAAAAAGAAAAGGAGAGAGAGAGAAAGAGAGAAAGAGAGAGAAGGAGGAAAAGGAGGAGGAGGAGGTAGAAGAGGAGGAGTAGCAGGTGGTGGAGGAGGAGAACTAACTACTGATACATACAATTGGGATGATTCTTAAAGGTATTAGGCTGAATGAAAGAATTCAGTCTCAAAACCTTAGGTATTACGTGATTCCACTTATGTGAGAAGGAGAAGCAGGAAGAGGAGGAAGGAAAGAAGCTTCTAGAGTGCTTTCTGGAGTGACTACCATTTTGTGTTTTCACCAGCAATGTATGAGATTTCCAGTTGCTCTACATTCTTGTCAACATTTGATTTTGTCCCTGTATTTAATTTTACCCATTCTAACAGGTGTGCAGTGGTGTCTCATTGTGGTTTTATTTGCTTTTCCCTAAAGGCTAGTGAAATTGAGCAACTTTTCACATGCTTTTTTTGCCATCAGTATGTTTTCTTGATAATGTGTCTCTTCAAGCCTGTGCCAATTTTTTAATTGGATTGTTTTCTTACTGTTGAGTTCTGATGGTATTTTTTTTGGATTCCTATGATGACTTTATTTTTTTTATTAAGAAATTAAGTTGTTGTACAATCAAAAATGCATCCAAAGTAGCAATATGATATGTATGTATTTTTAAATCAGAGTTACCCTCTAGATCCTTCCCTATACTTCCTCCCCCTCCTCTCCCCCATCAACCACCTCCCCAACCCTTCCTGATACATAGCTTCCCTAGATTATATGTTGCCACTCCTTGCTGGGTCTAGTATGTGAGATAGTCTGATGGTATTTTTAAAAAATAAATTCTGAATGTCTTTTGTTGGATCTGTGATTTGGAAATATTTTCTCCTAGTCTGTAGTTTGTCTTTCACTTTCTTAACTGGATCATATGGAAAGTGAAAATTCTTAGCTTTGACAAAGCAGTTTATCAATTTTTCCTTCAGTGGATTATGTCTTTGGGGTCAATTCTAGGAAGTCATTGCCTAACCCAAAGAGAAAGATTTTTTTCCTTTTCTTCTAAAAGTTTTATAGTTTTTCTTTGTACCTTTATATCTATACTCCATTTTGAGTTAGTCTTTATATAGTTAGAGGTTTCGGTTGAGATTTGTTCTTCTTATATGGATATCTATTATTCCGGTACTGTTTGTTGAAAAGATTATTCTTTCTTCATTAAATTGCTTCATAGCTTTGCTGAAAAAATCAACTGGTGATATAGACCTTTGTATATATGCTAGTCTATTTCTGGAGTCTATTCTGTTCTGTATATCTTTCCCTTTACTAAAACTATGCCAATGCTACACTGATTACAGTAGCTTTCTAAATGCGATACAAACAAAAAATATGATTCCTCCATTTTTTTTGCCTTCAAAATTAAGAAAAACATATCATGGAAACTAAAAGTCAATAATATCAATGGAAGGGCTGGAGCAATTGCTCAGTGGTTAAAGCACTTGCCTGACATGCAGAAGGACCCAGGTTCAAACCCCAGCACCATATACACACTAAGTGTCTGAGAAACAAGGGCCAGATGAAAACCTAAAGTTGTCTCTCTCTCTCTCTCTCTTCCTCTCTATAAAAAATATCAATAGAAAAAATAATAATTCTTTCATGAAGAAAAATCAATAACACTATCTCTAATTCTCACAGACTGTATTCAGAATCTCAAGACAGTATATAGAATATTCAGTACATTATAGCAAATTCTACTTTGTGTATAAACAGGAAACTATTAGACAATTCAAGAGAAAAAATTATTTTGACCTTAACTATTCAGAGAGGTTAAGCAAAATAAGGACTTAGAAGTAAGAATCTATCATTTTCTTCATTCCTTTCTTGTGCTACACCCAATATACTTTTCTTTGGTGTTTATTTATTGGTAGAGCCTTAGTATAGCTTCCCATGGCCCCTCTTATTTTATTACTTGCTGGCCACCTGAAATTAAGGCCTCCCCAAAATTAAAGCATCTTTATAGTTTCCCCTGTAGTTGCTGTGACAGATTATCACAAACCGTATAGCTTAAACCAACAGAAATACATTTTCCTCACATTTCTGGAAGCCAAAAGTTCAAAATCAGTATCACTGAGCAAATATCAAAGTGATAACAGGGCTGTACTCCCTTGGAAAGTACTAGAGGAGATTACATGTCTTGCCTCTTTAAGTGGCTGCCAAAATTCCTTGGTTTGTGACTACATCATTCTGTTCTATCCCTGGATAGTCATATTGCCTTCTTTTATGTAGTCAACCCCTTACACCCATGCTTTTCCCTTCAAAGGGACTTGTGATTGCCTTCAGAGCCCACCTGGATCATCTGGGATAATCGCCCCATCCCCAAATCCTTCATTTAATTTTATCTGCAAAGTCATAGTTGCCATATAACTTAACATTCACAGGGTCTAAGAATTAGGACATGGGTATCTTTTGGGAGGCCTTGATTTAACCTACCACAGCATCTAACAAGGAGTGGAGAATATTGGTGAAATGGGATAACTAAGACATTCATTATCTCTTGAAAAATGTCCTTTACAATCTGTATTTTTAAAAATCTTATCTTTTGCCATTTAAAATATTAATATTTGCATATCAAATATTCATATAAGTTAATTCAGACTGAGATACTTTATATAAGATTCCAAAAATGAATTCTAAGGGAAAAGTCCAATTTATCATATATCAATTCTTTTCACATATAGCCTCAAGAATAACCACTTGACATTGAAACACGAGTTCAGAAACTATTACTGTTTTGGCATAGGAACAAACTTAATTTCCAAATAGCTCCAAATATTCATTGAATTTTATTCCAGTTTAAAAAAATACCTAAGTACAACTATAATCCACTAATAAAAAATAATATGAAGTAGATTTTCTCCAGATTTAAAATAATTGGCAAAAAAACCTAAATAACTTATAGATACAAATAGACATTGAATGGTTATGTATTGCTCCCATATGTAGGAACTAGTCATTTTAGCAAATTTCAAACAGATCAAAATTTAATGTAATAAACTAAATTTGTAATATAGGCCTAACAAATAGACTAAAATGACATTTGCAACATTTCATCATTAATTTGGGTTTATATAAAATTGTCAGTTTATTATTTTCCAGCTACAAATTATTGAAAATTCTTATAGGAGATTATTATGTTATTTTGTTACCATTCTCTGAATGAAATGACTTTCTTTTAGACCTAGTAGAATTCATGGGAGGGATTTGGGTGACTAGTCTCCTCTTAAACTGGAGGTAATCCCAATATTCCTCATATAGATTTTTCCACCATTACTTGACATTACCAGATAATATGCATGATAACAAATGTAGAGTTGCTTTTTTTTTTAAGAGATAAGAATAGTGAGAGAGAGAGAGGGAAAGATAGAATTGATTTTATTTAGTTTTTCATATGATTTTCATTGCTCCAACACTTAGTTTTGTATGTAGTGCTGGAGTTCAACCCTGGGTCCTCATGCATGCCAGGTAAGTGCTGTAACCGCTGAGCCACTGCTCCAGCCCTTGTTTTGTTTTGTTTTAAAAATAATGCAAAGCATGCTTTTATTTTATGTCATATAAGTGTCTTCTAGGGCTTTGTCTGTATGTCATTAATGAATAATTTTTCACTATTTCTTATTTTGATAATCAGTTTCTGTATGAGTCAGGTAACTGATAAAGGCCTAATGCCACTAGACAACCCCACTTCACCATCCAGTACTTTCATTATAAATTCCACATACACGTTTTTCATTGTAAGTTTCAAACACATACTATTGTTTGATCCAACTATCAAAGATGGATAACTATGATAAGTAGATTTCTTTCAGTCATTACAGTTAGAATGCAAATGACAATTTGTAAAGAATGAAGGCAAAACTTTCCCTAATGAATACTGTATTAGAAAATTAGGTTTGACCAGCATCATACACTTATCTAGCCACAAATTAACCCACCTCCCTTTTGTATATAATTGTATGTACAGGCAGAGAAATTCAGAATTGTTTGTTTTTTTGAGTGAGATAGAACCTAATCAAAATCTAGGTAATTTGACTTATAGACATGATCCTAAATGGCACATTCATTATTTGCTCAAGTTTTAGATCCTCCTTGCCTTTTAATGTAGCCTAATAGTCAAAGCTTAGGTTAATGCTGCATAGCATATAGCAGAAACACATTTAGCTCTACTTCCTGCTAATTCCTTGTTTCTTATTAAATTCTCTTTAAAAGTCAGAAAAGCCTTTTGCACTATACTTCCTGGCTTTTAAATACTGGAGTTTCTGGACTTTGGTGTTGGATATTCATATTCTCTCTCTCTCTCTCATATAATATTTGTATTCTATGTCTTCAAATGCTATCTATATACTAATGGACTTTTAAATTCATATCACTTGGCCAAATCTCTTTTCTAAGCTATAGACCTGTACATTCAATATCTTATTCTATATCCCTTCTTGGATGCATGTCAGACACTTCAAACTTCATAGGTCCAAAACAGAATGGTCATACATCATCCTCCAGCTTTATTTATAATATTCCCAGTCCCAGTTTGCTAGGAATGTCCTTCCTTTTCATTCATCCTATACATATTGTTGCCTTGTTGACTCTACTTCCTGAAAATATCTTGAGGGTGTTCACTTCAATCCATTTCTGTTGTCTTCAATCTAATGCAGTCCATCAGTTTTCTACCTGTCTCCTTGGCTTCACTTCATCCATTCTTTTCCTTTTACTTATTCACATAGCTGCTAGAGTGATCTCTTTTTAAAAAAAAAATTCTGGTATTATCACAATATTCCTCTGCTTAAAACACTTTTGGCAAATTAGAAGTGTAAAAAATCAGGAAAAATGGGTGTTCAGTGCCAGATTCTTACCCCCTACCCATTCCACCCCACTGCCAGAGTGAGGGCAAGCAGGGTAAGTGGCACACGCCCCAGGCTGGGCAGCGACTTTATGGTCTGGGGTGGAGAGAGGAAGTTTGGGGGTCTCGTCCCTCAGGGATTGGCTGGTGACTCAAATCAGATCATCAGGCTATTGCCAGAGCCATTGGGGGCTTCTCTGCCAATGTCTGCTTGGTTCTTCTTTGCCCGCAGGCTGCCTGATGCCCTGCCCCTATCTGCCTGGAATCGACATAATAAGAAGGATACGTTTTGAAGACGTTATGCTAGCTGAAATAAGCTAGACACAAAGGACAAATAAGGTATGATTCCACTTATAATAGTCAAATTCATAAAGACAGAAAGTAGAATAGTGGACTAGAACCAAGGAGAAGTACCAATAGTGAGTTGTTTAGCGTATACACAGGTTCAGTTTGGGATGATTAAAAAGTTAGAGAAGCAAAAAAAAAAAAAAAAAAAAAAAGTTAGAGAAGCATGGTGATGAATCTTAGTGTCAGAGCATGTGCTTAGCATGTAGGGGTGCTGGGTTCAATTTTTAGCATCACACACACAAACTTCTAGAGTTGGACAGTGGTAATGATTGCATAATGATACCAGTGTACATAATGCCACTGAGGTTTCAATTAAAATAGCTAAAAATAATAAATTTTATGTTATGTATGTTTTGCCACAAATTTTTTTTTAAATACCCTTTTGGTTGGTCATTACAGTTAATATAATGATCCCAATACTTGACACTAGGTCACAGGCGATAAGGCCTGCCATTCCATCCTTCACTTTTTTTTTTTTTGTACTAGGAATTAAACCCAGGGGTACCTCACTACTGAGCTACATCCCCAGCCCTTTACTTTATATTTTGAGACAGGGTCTCATGAAGTTGCTGAGGCTGGTCTCGAACTTGTGATCCTCCTGCCTCAACCTCTCAGACAATGGGCTTACAGGTGTGCACCTCATGCCCGGCCTACCCTTTGATTTCTATGCTGGTCACACTGGCTGCCTCACATGTCCCTGATGACACTAAATTCTTTCTTCAAATCTTTCCCTTGTTTCCCTCCCCTGGAATGAAATGCTCTTCCTCGCTTTTCACTTGGCCAACTCTTTTCATCCTTCTTGTACTAAATTCATGTGTCACTTCCTCCAAAATGTTCTCTGACTCCCTTCAATGATAGATCCTCTTATAGTGTCCAACAGCACCTATGTTTCTTTATACCATCTATCACGATTATGGTTTATTATTCAGTATATGTTTCCTTCAATATTGCAGGCTCTGTGAGAACAGGGATTAGCTGGTACTTAGTAGAAATTCAAAAAGTATTTGTAGAGTGAGTGACTGAATCTAATATGAATGAATGAATAACTAAATGGTACATAATCCTTTAATGAAAGAACATGAAGATTATCTCTTAAAAATACTGCAACGGGGGTGCTGGAGTTGTGGCTCGGTGGTTATGGTGCTTGCCTGGCATGCGCAAATACACAGGTTCAAGACCCAGCACCCATGTACACAACTAAGTGTCAGAGCAACAAAAACCATGTGAAAAACTCAATAAAAATTGATTCTGTCTATCTGTCTCTCTCTTTCACTGTCTTTCTCTCTTAAAAAAATACTTCAAAGGAAAAAATAGCATATTTTATCTTTTTAAATTTTTATTGGTTCTTTATAATTATACCTAATAGTGGTATCCATTATGCCATATTTATACATGCACATCATTTTCTCCTTCCCCAGTACTTTTCCTTTCCCTCCCTGTCCCAACCCATCTGCTCTACTCTACTGATCTCCCTTCTTTTATTATTAATTAGTGCATTATCATTTTATATATCTAAATGCATATATATGTATATATATATGCAGGAGTCATTATGATTTATTTGTACTTGGACATAGCAAAATAGTGTATTTTTACCATTACAAAAAAAAAACAGGGCTTTGTCCCCTTCCCCCACTCTGGGGGAAGCCTGCTCTTTTCCCTATGCTTTACTTTCCGTGCTTTCCATAATAAAACTTGTGTACTACGCTTGAAAAAAAAATAATACAAATTTCCAGTAAAAAACCTTGGAAAATCCATATAAAGCATAAAGAAGAAAATAAAAATTACATCTCATGCCCCAGGCTAATCACTATTATTTATCTTGGTATATTTCTTTCCAGTCCTCTTTGTGTTGTTGTTTGTTTCTTTTTTTAAAGAGAGAGGGACAGTGAGAGAAAGAGAGAATAGTTTTTATGTGGCATTCATTGCTCTGGTGATACTTCTTGTGTATGTGGTGCTGGGGTTTGAACCCGCATCCTGGCACATGCCAGGCAAGTGCCGTAACCACTGACCACTGCTTCAGCTCCTGTTGCTGTTTCTTAAAGAAAACAAAAAGGCTCAAGTGGAAAAATGTGTATACAATCTTGTTTCTTTTATTTAAGCTGTACTATTATTGCCCAGAATATAATTCTGTTTAAAGTATTTTTGATAAATCTTTGCATATTGGATTTGATTAGGATTAATAAAAGTAGATATACTCTGAAAATGAAAAAATGAGTTAGAAAACAGATGAAAGGAGTACATATCTCACCATAATCAACGATACATGAAAAACAACTTACTTTTTCTATAACTTAATGTTTTTAAAACTCCATTTGGCTTGGGCAGTAGAGACTCATATTTCTTTTATTTTTAAAGAGAGATGGACAGTGAGAGAGAGAGAGAGAGAAAGAATCAACTTTTGTTTAGTTTTTCATCTGGCCTTTTATTTCTCTAACACTTAGTTGTGTACATGGTGCTGAGATTTGAACCTGGGTCCTTGAGCATGCCAGGCAAGTGCTGTAACTGCTGAGCTACAGCTTCAGCACAGAGACTTATATTTCTAAGAGCAGATACACAGCCACAGCAAGGGGTTCAGGCCACAAAATTTTATTTTTGAGTCTTCATCTTGATATTTACTTTATGGGTAGCCCTTGGGCCATGATTATGTCCAGTTAGCTTATATAGTACTCCAGCATTGAGGATGACATCTCTTTGCAGGCACATAATCATCTTCTTTTGTTCTTAGTCATTGGTTCACACTGCCCAGAATTCTCATTTCTGTCAGTATGGGTTGTTCAAGGTTGGTGGCTTCTTTTCCAGCTTCAGTGCCATCTGTGGGGAATGGGAATCATTCTGTTGCTTTTTGCAATACTACAACTTAGAAATCTCTGCAAATCAGTTTCTGAGTGTGTGTGAATATGATCTGATGTCACTTCCACCAACATGTATATTTATGTGGCAAACGTGAATTAAATAATGCAATCAAGCCCATTTTATACATGAAATAAATACCTGTATATTTAAATACATGATAAATATACAGGTAGTTGTAATCTAATCCTACATGCTCTCTCTCTCTCTCTCTCTCTCTCTCTATATATATATATATATATATATATATATATATATAAAGAGGGACAGTGAGAGAGAGAGAGAATCAACTTTATTCAGTCTTTCATGTGGCCTTTGTTGCTCTGTCACTTCACTGTGTACGTGGTGCTGGGGTTTGAACCTGTGTCCTTGTGCATGCCAGGCAAGGACTGTAACCACTGAACCACAGCTCCAGCCCCCCTAAACCCCCTATACACTCTTTAAAAAACAGGTTTTTTTTCTGGCTAACGGCTGAAGAAATTAGATTTCAATGAGAAGGACTCAGTGTGTCAGAGTGGACTCTGTGGCTGAAAGCTAGTAAAGAAATGGGGTTCTCAATGCAACAACTGCAAGGAATTCGATCCTACCAACAAGTTGTCAGAAATAAAATCAGGTCAAAATTTAAGAATACAATCAGATCACTTTTTAAAAAATGTTTATCATGCAAACAGCTGTTCACAAACTACGAGACTTCTAATCAAAAGTTTGAAGTCTAGCTTACAGCAGTTACAGTACACCTTATAAAGCACAAGGAGGAAGTACTTTGACCTTCATACGTGGCTTTTTTTACATTAACATTCCTTTTGAAGGCACGGACAGCAGTTTTAGTTGATTTGTCTATAGCTGATTGGTTAAATTTTATTGAGTCATGATGACAAGGACATTTTGTGTTTTGTTTACGACTACAGTTAGTATTTGAGGGCAATCAGGATGACTTAAGCTTGGCTACATGCCTACAGGTGATTGGACTCTGGGTATCTAAACTGTGGTCTATATTTTTATTTACCATTAATACTTGGAAGTAGATTTTTCTCAGCACCTCCAGATAAGAACCCAGTCTGTCCTGGCCAATACCTGATTTCAGTCTTGTTATATATGCTGAACATTGAACCCAACCAAACCCATCCAGACTTCTTAGCTACAGAATTGTGACGATAAAAAATGGGTGTTTTCAACAACTGAGTTTATTGTTCTTTGTTACACAGAATAATAGAAAGGGATTACATAAAGACATGATTACCAGGAGATTAATATCCTGGAGCCCAGCCAATGTTGGAAGAATTTTTCTCAGACTAGCAGAATGGCCCAGTTGACTGTGGTATAGTGAGCAAAAATAAACTGTGGTTGTCATTTGCCACTAAAACCGAGACTGATTTGCTATGAAGTGGAAACTATTGGTTACATCTTTTGAAGAAAGAGAAGTATGGAGCCATTCCTCTTAAGTGAAAAGCCCCATCCTCCATCTGAAGATGGTGAAGAATATAGAAAAATCATGGGGTCCAAATTTGAACTCAACACTCTGAATTACCATTTGTTGAGTAGTTATTAGCACTGTGGTAAGAGTTCTACATTCAACATCTAATTTAAACCATACAACTCTAAAGCAGGTATTTCTAAGACTTACTGATTCTGTGCTATGTTTTCTTTTTTTTTTTTTTTCCTTTTCTTTCAGCCCTGGAGATTGAAGCCAGGGTCTCTGCATACTAGGCAAGTACTCTATCACTGAGCTATACCCTTAGTCCTTTTCATTTTTTATTTTAAGGTTGGGTCTCGCTAAGTTGCCAGGCTGCCTGGAACTTGCAATCTCCACCTCAGCCTCCTGAATATCTGAGGTTACAGGTGTGTGCCACGGTACCTAGCCTAGCTACATTTTCATTTTGTACAGCCAGGTAATCTTCATTATATTCACCATTCCATCCTCTATTCATTTATAACATGGGCTTGATTACACTATTTAACTCATACAATTACACAAATCTATAAACTGTGAACTCTTTTGTAAATGTTAAAGTCATTACCAGCAGTCCAGGCTTGAGTTTTCACATACTGTTTGTCACTAAAACTCATTTACAGTGATTATATCGACACACAGTACATCTACAAATCAACGTGTATATAAATGCTTATTCTCTAAGAGGCAGCCTCTCTGCTTGATCAAGACACATCAATTAACTACTAAAAGAAGCATGAATAGAATCTAATCACAGGTTAACAATAAACTCTGCTTTTGGAATTGGGGAAGGGGAGCTAATATTTCAAGAGCCTCTATTTCAGGCACCATGTTAGAGAACTTACATTAGCTGATTATGAGGAATTCACTTTGACTGGGGTTGGAGCTTCTGTCATTTCAAAATTATCTCAGGTAATTCTGCATATCCATGATTGAGAATCACTGGCACAGAAAACTCCGTTAATTCTTTTTTTTTTTTTTAAGAGAGCAAGGGACAGTGAGGGAGAGAAACAATCAATTTTATTTAGTTTTTCATTTGGCTTTCTTTGCTCGGACACTTTATTGTGTTCATGGTACCAGCATCCCTGCACATGCAAAACCACTGAGCCACAGCTCCAGCCCCAACCCTATTAACTCTTGCAAAAATCATAGTATAGAAATGGATGCCCATAGATATCAAATAACTTCCCCAAGGTCACACATCTTGTAAAGCTAAGTTTTTGCCCCTCTGCTGAACCAATATGACACATTTCTGGAGCAGAGGAGACAATTTCACCAAATCAAAAGAGATACCCTAAAGACAAGACTGAAGACTCCTATTAATAATCAAATCACTTTTGTTGACAGTTGTCCTCCATGAACCCTTTAGGCCTCCTCAGTTCTAGGTGGCCTATTACAGGAATAGTTGGCTTATTTTCATGATAATCAAATGCCATTTTACCTTACATTTGTACCTACATTTATCAAGGCCTCCCTAGGTGCCAAATCTGATGGCTGGCAAGTAGATCATGGTAAGAGCCCCAGTTTGAGGCTCATACCCACCTGAATTGGTCTCCTTCACGTATTTGACGCATATTCTTTGAATTTCAGTTTCATAAACAAAAGAGGGGGGAAACTTGTAAGGTTTAGAAACATGACATCCAATAAATCATATTTATTTGTAACACCCACCCTCAACAACAGTGTGGTCCATCGTAAACCCGTGGAAAGTGGTAAGTTAAATGAGATCTTCCAGGTTCTTTTTTGAACTCCAATGTTCTTACATTTGAGGAAAAGAAGAAAAAGAATAAGGAGTCATGGAATCCAGCTGATGCTGGACTTTCTGTCCTTCAGTACAGGTTTCCAGAAAGTTACTTGTACATGATACGCTAGCCAAACCAAAGGAAATCATTATATTGTACTCTTACATTTTATCCACTCGCCTCACGTCCGCGTCCAGTGACAGGGCCTCTGACCCAATCTCTGCCTCTAGATCTAGGGGCGTGGCGGATTTCTTTTTACTCTGGGTTGGTTTACGAATGGGAGGGTAAATCAGAGCGGCTCCGCCCACTCCCCCGAGCCCGGGCTCTGCGCTTCACCCTTGCCCCCTCCCTGCGGGACCTGGAGGGAGGTGGGCTGGCGGTGGCGTGAGAGTCCTGTCTTCTGTCCCTTTAAGGAGGAGGGCCGAGTGTGGCCGAGAGAGCCGTCCCTGTCCCCACCCGCCCGCACCCTCACCCCAGAGTAGCTGCAGCCCCAGCCGCGGTCGCCCCTCGGTTTGCAGTGTCCGCCCGGCGCCAGGCAGCGAGTCGCCACCATGGTGAAGATCGTAACTGTTAAGACCCAGGCGTACCCGGACCAGAAGCCGGGCACGAGCGGGCTGCGGAAGCGGGTGAAGGTGTTCCAGACCAACGCCAACTACGCGGAGAATTTCATCCAGAGTATCATCTCCACCGTGGAACCCGGGCAGCGGCAGGAGGCCACCCTGGTGGTGGGCGGGGATGGCAGGTTCTACATGAAGGAGGCCATCCAGCTCATCGTCCGCATCGCCGCAGCCAACGGGGTAAGGGACGCGGGGGCTCCGCGGGGCGTGCGCCCGGGGCGCGTGCGCTACGTGGGGCGCGGGCCGGCCTCGCTCGGGGCCGGGACACTTCCGTGCGCCGCCACCCAGTCTCCACCCCCGCCGCCTCTGCGCCGGCTCTTCTGTCCTCGAGGCCTTCGTAGGTCGCCAGGCGAGAAGTGTCCACTGGGCCACGCGGAGCTGCTCGTCCGACTCCCTGGGGCGGGGAGATGCGGGACGAGAGCCGGCCTCGACCTTGGGAGGCCCGACCCTCCCGGTGGCCCCTCCCTCCTCCCGCCTCCCGGGAAGTAGTCGTCTCCCCGCGACTCCGGAGGCCTCTGACATTTACATTAACTTTTGCTGCCTCGGGAGATACAGTTACAGCACAGAGCGCTTTGGCCTTAGCTGGGAAAGGTTAAGACGGCAATCGCCTGGCTCAGAACCCCCTCGCCTCGGCACCGATGCTTGCTATTCTCGTCTGGGGACTGGCGCCTCCCGCTGGCTGGGAGCCTGGCGCTTGGGGTCAACGTTTGCTAGAGCACCCATCCCCCTGGGGCGTCAGGCCTGCGGGTCTGGGCAGGCAGGTGCCAAGCCTCCCTTTCCAACCTCTAGTTTGCGTTGCGCCTGCTTGCTGAGGCACAGACTTTTGAAAAGTGCCTGGCAGCGCTCTGGATCTGTTCCACCGAGGGGGCTGGAGCTGAATATTGATTAAAACAGAAACAACATACCCAAGGGTGCTCTTATGCAAGCAGCGGTGGCAGGCCAGGAAATTAACGCCACACCTTGGTTCCGCCCCTCCAGCTAAGGAACGTTAACTGACTGAATTAGGCAGGTCCACTTGAGAGGTGAAACTTTAACAGTGAATTTTGGATAGATCTGATGAACAAAATATGGATTTGTAAAATTGATAAATTGGGATTGATTATCCACTCATTTTTATAAAAACGTTTCCAAAGAGTTCTAAGGAGCAAATTTTCTTTCAGTATTTATAAAAAGATTTGAGTAATACCCAGCTCCTTCCCTTTAGTAATATTTTTAGTCATTTTAGTGATACTCTACTTTATTAACATGTTGTGAGCTGTTTAGCCAAGCAGCATGATTAGCACTTCACTTGCGGTGTCTCATTTTTCCTGCAGCCTTCTAAGGTAGATGCTGTTTTATGGGGCTTTTAAGTCACTACTGAGAATATAGAAGCTTAGGCAGGTTAAATATTTGAGGAGAACTGGGCTGGTGGGTATAGTTCAGTGCTATAGCACTTGTTTAACGTGTAGATGTGGTCCCCAGCACCAAAAATATAATACTTTATAAGAATTACAAGAAAAATTTACAAAAATTATAATGGCAGCACTGAGCATCCAATACAGAACCGCAAACCCCAAGAATCTGAGCAACTTCTGAGGAATCTAAAGCTCTATTTTCTAGTCTCTGAAGTCTCAGTTGGGGCCTTTGTACACCTGCCTCCCTGGGTCAAACATTTATAAGCATCAGTGTGGGAAGTTTGTATTTGATTTCTCTATGCATTTGGGTTTTCAGACAATTATAGATTTCCACAAACAACAGCTGTATCCCAGTAGATCCCTTATCCCTCTGTGACCACCTGTGCCAAATTTGCACTTTATTAATTCAACAGATACTAAGCCTATGCACAGAGAAATGTGTAAAATAAAAGGATGATTCAGGCACAAGACTGTCCCTAAGGAACACTTACTAATGGGAGTTTTAGGGTTTAAATGGAAATCTCTCCACTTGGGAGTAGTGTGGGGTGGAAAAGAGTGAATTAGTTACCAATACAAAAAAGGTCTTAAAACTTCATCACCCTGCACCTACTGGCCTGGTACTCTTCCCTCTTACAATCAGCCTTTGAAAGAGTTCTCTCTGTTCACCATTTTTTCATTCCTTTTTTTTTTTTTTAAACTTCTCAGATTCTTGACTTTCATTTATTAACCATCTCACTGTAATCTGGCTGCTTCTTCCTCTGCCCTTTCACTAAAAATGCTCTTGCTAAAGTTATAGTGGCTCTCTGATTGCTAAATCTGTTTAGGCCTTATCTTGACCTTTCTCCTGCCTTTGGCCCAGCTGACTTTGCATTCTTACTCCCTTGCCCTGACCACTCTCCTAATTCCACTTGAACATTTTGTTAAGTTCCTTCAGGGACTGCTTGCGCTCTGTGGGACCGCTTATACTATGTCCCCCTTTGCTATTCATGATGTTTCTGATCTCAGCTTAATGCTCTTTGATTTTATTCATTATCTCTACCCACCAGGCATTTAAATTTGCTACTTCTTTTCTCCTGTTGTGATTCAGTTCAGATAGCATCTTCAGAAAGCCTTCCCTGACATGCCTTCCACTCCTCTCTCCTGTGCCTAATCAGTCCTTACCCACAGATATCTCCAGCACATATTGATCACATTCCAATGAAACAATTTATTTACATGTCAATGCTCCCCGCTGTAGAATAAGCTTACTTAAGACAGTGTCAGTGTTTTTTATCTGTAAGGTTTTAGGATCCCCTGTGGATACCAAATTCCATAGATGCTCAAGTCCCTTGTTTAAAGTGGGATAGTACTGGGTATACAGCCGCTTGGAAAGCTGAGGCAGGAGGGTTACAAGTTCTAGGCCAGCCTGGGCAGCTTAGCAATGCCCTGTTCTCACAGAAGTGTGAATGGAGGGTAGTATTTGCGTATAACCTGCACTGTCCTCTTTTTTTACCTTTGTGGTGCTGGGGATAGAACTCAGGGCCTCATACATGCTAGACGAGCACTCAAACACTGAGCCATGCCCCATACCCATACACATCCTCTTGTACAAATGATCTCTAGATTACTTAAAAATGTAATATAATGTAAGTTTATACTGCATTTCTGTTTGTATTATTTTCAATTTGTTTTTCCTAAACATTTTCAGTTTGTGTTTAATTGAATCTGATTTGGAAGCCTCTGTGTGTACAGAAGGCCTTCTGTATCTTCAATACCTGGGACAGTGTAACATCCAATGAATTCTTGTCCAGTTGCCCTTGATTATGAGTCACTTATATTTTCCAGCATTTAACTTAAAGCCAGCATATAGTTGTTGACCAATAAACTTATTCTCATCAAGTATTTATTATGTGATTGCTTCATATCAGACATTATGCTTGGGATAGAAAATGTCCCTGGAAAGACAGAGTCTAGAAGGGTAGGTGGACAGTAACACGCAGCTTAGAGTTAGCTGTTGTGATGGAGGTAAGTGTAGGCATTGAAGGAGCAAGAGCAGAGATAGCTTCCATGGGAGGGGAAGATGAACTCTGTAGAGGGGAGATAGTTGAATTGAGTCTTGAGGAAGAGAGAGAGAATCAATTTTTATTTTTTCATCTGGGCTTTGTTTCTCTGACAGTTATATATGTGGTGCTGGAGTTTGAACCTGGGTCCTTGTGTGTGCCAAGCAAGTACTCGAACTGCTGAGCCACCACTCCAGCCCCTTGAATTGAATCTTAAAGGATGCAATGGAGTTGGATACTTGGGGCAGGAGGTGAATGTACCAGATGGGAGGAACTCTAGGCAGAATGGGAGTGGGGGACTGTTCTCTTGGGCAAGTTATTTAAATTTTTTTTTAAGAGAGGGACAGAGAGAATCAATTTTATTTAGTTTTTCATGTGGCTTTTGTTGCTCCAGCACTTCATTGTGTACGTGGTGCTGGGGTTCTAATATGCATCCTTGTGCGTCGCAGGCAAGTGCTGTAACCACTGAGCCACTGCTCCAGCCCCAAGTCATTTAATTTCTGATTCTTCTTTTCTTCATCTGTAAAAGTTGGGAATGATAATATATGCCCAGAGGGGCTGTTGTGAGGATTAGCTGAAACTTAAAATACCTGGCAGCCCCCTTTCACCAGAAGCTGTCAGAGTGACACTTGTGTGATCCATGTTCTGCTACTGTTAGAAGGTAAGTTAATCCAACCTGATGCAGATATCACACCCCACACACATATAGAGCAGCATTGCCTCCCACCTGCCTGGAACCCTTAGCAGCCCAAACTAATGCAGAGGGATTCCATGTTAGGTAGAACCAGCTGGGTGCAAGTGACAGAAACCTAATTGGATTAGTCCAAGTGAAGAAAGAATTTATGGGGCCATGTTACTGAGAGTGCCGAAGAGGCTCAGTGCATCTTGGTTCAAACTATTCTTGGTCTCTAAGAACCACTTTGGGCCCAGTGATCTGCCAGTGACCCACAGGAGGAACTGGGGAGTGTTCCAGCTCACACGAATGTGTGGATATTGTGGAGAACAATTTATCACCATCCTAAGCAAAGTAAAATACTTTGAGAGTAAGTGAGGTTTTCATCAATTCACAGTGGCTCTTTGCTGTGAACTCCTTTGCTACTCCTTTATAACCATGTCAGAATAATTTTAAGTGGATAAAACAAAGCACAGTATCCAAAAGGAAACAAAAATTATATTGAAATATAAGTATTAACACATTTAAAAGCCAAATTTGTGACATAGCAAGATGTGTTTGCTTTTTTTCTTGCCATATTAAATAAAAAGGTCTAGTGGAGGGCCTAATGCTGCCTTACTTCAGAGCCGGGATGAATGTAGATGATATTTTGAAATATCTGCAGTTTCAGTACATTTAGATAATTTATAATGTAATACAAAAATGTGTTATTTCTATTGATGGTAAAGTCCCAGGTAGCAGTGCCAGTAGAGGTTGTAGAAATAATAACAACACTGTGGTTTGCTTCCTGCACTTATAATGGAAGGAGATGCTAAATATCAGTTAGAGGTTAGTGAAAACAAGAAAGCATTTTGTTGTTCACATTCAGGGACCCCCATTAAATTCTCCCCATGGACCTCCTGGGAAGTAGGGGTGTTGTCTAAGTGTCCTGAGTTAAGAATCCTGCACTAAGCAAAAGATCCCCTTTCAGCCTCCGATGCCACCTGCACAGAAATGGGCTTCAAGAGCTTGATGCAGAGATTCAGGGTCTCATGTTCTCAGACCAGACTCGGGGGTGTGGGGCTTTGAGGACTTCACCTTACAGTAGAGGAACTGCAAGGGGTCGACTAGAAAATCTGAACTCCAATGTCTTCTACTTGGGATGAATCACTCTTCTGAATGTCCATGCAGCCCAGTTGCAAACTCCGGTAAAGAATAATCTGGTATCCTGGGACAGGGATGACCTGGCAGAGGAACAACACCTTTGGGTCACTTCTTATGCTGTAACTCCCACATTTTTAAAATAAGTTCTTTAGGCATGAAGATTTTTTAAATGATTGCTCTCCCATTCTGATTTTGAATAAGCATTAAACAGGATGAATAAGATATTTGACTCTTTTATCTAGGAGTATACAGTCCTTGCAGAGAGATGAGGCACAAGAAATACATACGCGCAGAAAGAGCAGAATTAGAAAAAGTACTGAGGTCAGAGAAGGGAGCGAACATTCTGGATTGGGGAAAGAGGTGGAATTTGAGCTATGTCTTAGAGAGTGGTACTATGCAAAGAGAAGGGGTGGGCCACCTTTGAGGAGAGGGAAACAGCCTGAGGAAAGGAAGAGGGAAGGGACCTGATAGTGCTTAGAGCCAGGCTCTTAGTCACAAACAGTCTTTGTTACATAAAATCTTTAAATCAAATCAGGAACTTCCTTTTCTTGGTTTCACTAATTTTGTTGCTAATTTTTTTCTCCTTTTTCTTTCTTAATCAAATATAGCATCCACAGAGCATTAAAGACTAAAAAGAAAACCATTCTCTGTTCAAACTAAAGCTTTTTTTGGTAAATAAAATTAGACAAGGAAGAGAAATTCATTTGGTAAATATTTATCGAGCACCTACTATGTGCTGTTCTCAGTTCTAGGACCCAGCAGTGAACAGAAGGGTGTCTGTTCTCACAGAGCTGTGAGACTGTAGTTAAGGGAGACAGATGATAAATATATGTGTCAGATAAAGATAAATTCTCTGAAGAAAAATAAATCTGGTTCAGGGAGAGAGCATTTTGGGGTGGGCTGCTGTCTTCAGTGTGGTAATTGGGAAAGCCTGTGGTAAACCCCATGCCAGCAGAGGCCTGAGTGAAGTGAAGCCATGCAGGTATCTGTGAAAGATGTCCAGGCAGAGGGAGAGTTAATAGAGGATAAGCAGATTTAATCATTTAACATTGTAAAATTATGTTCCAAGAAAATAAACAGTATAATTTTTCATTATATGCAGGGTCCCAATATACTATGTTGTCTTACATATAGTGTATTATTGCATCATAAATGTTCTTAGGGATAATAAGAGGCATAATCATCTTTGATCAAATATTTAATGATAAACTCTTCTGTTTTGTACTCAAAGAGTAGGAAAAACTTTTCATCTGCCATCTTGGGTTAAATATTTGGGAGCCTGCCAACTAAATTTATAAAATATGAATTAGCAACAAAAATACATCCATGGAGGTTCACAGAAAAATGTGGCTGGAGGCAGTTACAATTTGTGGCTTATGTCCCACCTTATTAGAGGAAGGGGGAAGGCAGAAGGGCACTTTCTGGAAAAGTAAATGGGCCCTTAAGAGAACAGGTGGGAGATAGGGGAGTTTGGTGACAGTGTACAGTACTAAGAGTCAGTCTTCCTTGGTCGTGAGTGTCCTAGAAGAGGAATTATGGCAATTGAGTTCTTTGGAGACACTCTTCAGATAGATGAGGAGGGGGCTGGAGAGGTGGCTTAGTGGTAGAGCGCTTGCCTGGTGTGTGCGAGGCCTGGGTGCAACTAAGGAAGGAAAAACAACAAACAGTTGAAAAAAAATTAACTCTCACTCTTTCTCTCTCTTTCAAAAAAAAGTTAAGGGAGTTCAGTACGAAGCTTATTCTCAAGTGCCTTCAACTCAAAACAATTTTTTATGCCACAGTGGCATAATGTGGGTCCCTTCAAACTAACTTTCAGGAGAATGATTTGAGTGAGCTGTGCTGTGCTATTCTTTTACCCTGGCACTAGGAATCAAATCCAGGGCCTTAGGCATGCTAGTCAAGCACTCTACCACTGAACTCCATCCCCAGTGCTACACGGGAGAAAGCAAAGCAGGAAAGTTGGATTCCCATGAGGTCCTCATAGGCACATCCAGTCATTCTGTTGACTTTGAAGCTGTGCTTACAGTTGGGATCCACCTTTTAAAAAATGGCGGCCAAGGGGCTGGAGTGGTGGCTCGCATGCGCAGGGAGGCGGGTTCAAACCCCAGCACCATGTACACAAGGAAGTGTCAGAGCAACAAAAGTCAAATGAAAAGCCAAATAAAATTGATTCTCTCTTTCTCTCACTGTCCCTCTCTTTCTGGAAAAAAAAAAAAAGAAAGAAAAGAAAAGGAAGTAAAGTAAGTTATGAGCTCAGGAAGGAATTCCACTGGAGGATTTGGAGAGACTTTTCTAATCTGGTGTCCTGGGGGTGGGAGTTACAAAGGGGCAGCCCTATGGGGTGGTTTAAAATGGTGAAAAGAATGTGCCTTTGCCTTGGGCAGTGCAGATGGACATAGCTGGGTTGGCTTTGGGGTTTTGTTTGTTTGTTTGCTTCTTTTGTTTTGCTTTAACTGCAGTTATTGAAAGTCCTCTTTGCTACTGCTTGTCCCAGTCACCACTGAGCTGAGTCCTGAGGCATAACCACAGCCTTGAAGAAACCCTCCAGGGACTGCCAGTTAAGTCATGCCAATAAAATTTTAATCATGAATCAGAAACACATTTAATATTTTTTTTTCATATTGGAAACATTTTCCTTCCTTTTTCCTCTTTGTGAGTGCTATGATTTGAATATAATTTAGGGGTGTTCCCCAGAGGTCATGGATTGGAAGCTTGGTTTCTGGTGCAGTGATATTAAGAAGTCATGGGACTTTAAAGAGGTGAGGTTTAGTGGGGGCTAAAAGACTGGCTGCTTCTCATGCCGTCTTCCTGCCTTCCCTTGTGATTTTCCTCTTGCATGCATTGCCACCGTGATGCAGTCTACCATGAGTTGGTGTCACTAAGGGGGCATTCTCCAGAGCCTCCATCATGCTGTTTGAACCTTCAGCCTTCAAAACTGTGAGCTAAATAAACCTTTGTTCTTTGTACTGTACCCAGCTTCAGATGTTACATTATAGCAACAGAAAATGCACTAGCACAATCAGTATCCCAAAATGTTTCTGGAAAGATGAAATGTGATAGATGAAATGTGGTTGACTTGTCCAGCCTGCTAGTGGAGTTGGAATTGGGTCTTTAGTCTTCTGATATTTCATCCAGTTGATCTTTTCCATAAATAGATATATCTCAAAGCAAGTATTTCTGGGGATTGGTATAATATCTCAGTTAAGGTTTGTGGAAACTAGAATGGGCAATATTAACTATGACTTTCAGAGCTTTTAATGTTCAAGTGAATTCTGTCAGTTTGCAAGAAGACACCCAAATGGGAAAATTTGGGGAACTCCCAGACTATACCATGTTGGGTTGATATGACAGACCTTGCCATAATCTCCCCAGAATTAAATTTGGTTTGTTCTTTTAACACTGTTTTTAAGGGCATGCAGAGAGTTCCTGGAGAGTTACCATATAGCTTATTTTGGCAACTAACGGCATGAATTTGTTTTTGGCCACTTTGAATGCAATTGATTCAGCACAAGGATGTTTTCCAAGTGGCAGAGTTATGGGGTAAGTGACAGAAATCCTTCTAATCCAGTACTTGGCGTCTGTACTGTATTCCAGCATGCTCACAAGCATCTCTGTTGCTCAGGGGTCAACTAAAATGGCTGCTGTGTTGTGTCAGTCCAGTGGGCTCAATCATCATGGTGTGGTAGCCATTTTGGGGCCAAACCAATTAGCATGGGGCTCATAAACCACAGATAGTTCAACTGTACTGTTCTGAGATAGAGCAGAAAACAAACAGTCCCAGTTCTCATGCACTTGGGACTTAGGGTCAGACGGTTGATATTGGAGGGTTGCTGGAGTGCCATCAGTGCTGTTTGGGGTGAGGAAGGCAGGTTAGGAGCAGAAAAGAGGAGGAGCTGATGCAGGTAGAGGGAGCAGGGAAAACCCAGACCTGAAGGGGAAGAGGTGAGGAAAACGTTCCAGACAAGCAGAGGGGAGAAAGCTTGGCGTGTTGAGATGCCACACCCACCAACTTTATATTTTTGTTTTGTATTCTACAAAAGGCAAGTGCACTGGGCTGGAGCGGTGGCTCAGTGGTTTCGGCGCTTGCCTGGCAAGCACGAGGACCCGGGTTCAAACCCCAGCACCACGTACACAAGTGAGTGTTGGAGCAACGAAGGCCATGTGAAAAATTAAATAAAGTAGTTTCTCTCTCTGTCTCTCTCACTGTCCCTCTCTCTTCATTAAAAGAAAGGCAAGTGCACTTAAACATATACTTCTGTTTGATACTTTACAAGATACGCCTGCATGCACTGCTTCGTTCTGCACAGCAAACCTTCCAGGTGTCTCAGACTACAGGACTTTTTGGGACTGGTCCCCACTCTTCCTAGACTTTGAAAGATCTTACAGTGGAAAACAGACTACCTACTGTCACCCAATAGTGCTCCAAATGTCAGCCTCCTCCTGGGCATGGTCGAGAACACAGCCAGCCTGGGTGAAGTTTGAAGCAGGAAATGAGCATTTGGAGTAGAGATGTGTGCAATTATCAATTGCGTCAGAACCACTTTTCTCATTACTGGAATGAATTAAGCCAGCTTATGGAATCACAGTGTAAAAGAAGAAGCAAAATCCACATCAAGGCACACTGTTTTCCTTCTTTTGATGGTCTCCGTAAAAAATGAGAGCTGAGGCTGTGGACTCTAATCCTAGGTAGGACCAGCCGTCCTCTCGGGATCAGTGATAACACATCACTACCTGGCCTCCGGCTCCTACAGGGAAGTCACATTTGCCATGGGGTGGATTCTAGAGTTAGAGCTGAAGGTGATATTTTAGGATTGTCAAAATCACCCTCAAAATTCATTATATAGATATGTTGAAGAGCCTGTATAACACAATGTGTGCATCTGTAGATTCCAAAATAACCCTGCACAGCAAGATGCTCGGACTCTGAGAGACACGTGCAAATCTAGGCCTGAGCAAGGCGTGGGGTTGTTGAGTGAAATGGTGGCAGAATTGCCCACGCTACTTAAATTTCACTCTTTTCCTCTTTGTCTCCCTGTCAGTTATATATAATTAAGTTTGTGCAAGAGAGATGCGTGTCTGATGTGACTACACTGCAAATTCCTGCTGCCGCTCACTTGTACGTATGGGAAGCCTTGATTGTAATTCAGCACATGTGACTTGGAACATGGTGCCCTTGTGGCTTTCTATCTGGGTTGTATTTGAAGTCTCAGCTAGACTTCTCGATCAAAGCTTGGCCTCCCCTTGTAACTCAGCTTGGTTGTCTGCTCTGGAGGATGACACTGTGAGGTGCCTCCCAATGTGAATTTGACATACACCGTGTAGCCTACATTTTAAGTCAGATACTTTGTACAATTATATAGGTCAAACTGTTGTAACAGAGACCCAAAGCAACAATTGATTAAATAAGGAGTTTTTCTCCCTCCTGGAATAGTCTGTTGTAAGCAGGCTGGCATAGTGCGAAAGTTCTGTGGTGTTGGGAGCCAACCTCCTCGACTCTAGTGGCTTTGCCATCTTGAAGGGGTTGCACTTGAAGAGGGTGCAGATGCCTCCCTGGCACCATTTCCACATTTCAGCCAGTGGGCATGGGGAAAAGATGGGTGTGGTTGTCAGCTTTCCATTACTGTAACAAATACCTGAGGTTAATAAACTTAAATGGAAAAAAACTGTTTTGATTGACAGTTTTGGAGGTTTGATTGGCCCCATTGTTTTGGGCTTGCAGTAGCCGTAATAAGAGTGTGTGGTCGAGTAGGCCCACTCACCTCAGGGCTGAGCACAAAAGAGAGGAAGAGGAGGAGGCTGGGGTCCCATTAGCCCCTTTGAGGGCACATCCACAGTGGTATAAAAGCTCCCACTAGGCCCCACTCCTTAAAGGTTCTTCCACCTCCTAATAGCACCGTGGGCTGGGGGACCAAGCCTTTAACATACGGGCTTTTGGGGGACACTTACTCAAATAATAGCAGTGGGGCAAAGTGCAAATTTGCCCTTCAAATCTGGAAATTAGTTACCTGATTCCTGTGGACAGTTCAGTGTTTAGATCTCACATATAAAGATACGTCCAGATAAAATTGGGTGGCTGTTACTTTAACAGAGGAGGGAGCACTCTAAATCCCTGCCTTGGTCAGCAGGCCCCTCTGGCCGTGCAGATAACTGTGCCTATTTTTCTTGCCCCCTGCAAAACATTATTCCTCCCCAAAGGAGGCACCCCCACATGCGTCTCGTTACTCAGTTCAGTGTCCCAGAGTTCTGGGTCATGTATCCTTTTGACCATCACACCCACATGTAACTCCTGAGGTTCAAAGTCCAATAAATTGAAAGGCAGATTATCCCCTCCCTCCTCCCTGCCGTCTGTGTGTCTCTACATAATACATGCACGGTGCTAGTTCTGTGTACTTACGTATAGTCATACATGTACAACAGCCACCAGCCACAGGGGCCACATTGTGTTGGAGGGCAGCACAGCCAACCTGCCCTGGTAGCGGGTGGGTCCACTGGGGACCGTGGTTTTACCTCAGGAAGGAACTCTGAATGACATTGGAGAGTCATGAAAGCACTTTTGGGGGCTAGGGAGCGTTTGCAACCTGCTTCCTGTTGGGGGTAGGGGTTTTTTTTGCATGCTGGGCTTGAGGTATGCTTCTGCACAGTTAGCTTCCTCACAAACCCAGTAGGCTCCTGGCCTAGTCCCATCAGCTCCATATGCCGGAAACCATAGTAAAGGTTCTCAGCTACACAGAGTTTGGAAGCCTCAAAACTGACTTATTGGCCTCACCTTGGTTCTCCATTGCTGATGGCCACTTTGGACAACAGGAGAGGGCAGCCTGGTAGAGGGCAGTATTCTTCATCTTGCATTTGCTGGTGGGCCAGTTCTAATGTCTCACAGGGTATCCTGGGGCAGGCTTGAGACAACCGCTTCTGCCTCGCCAGCTGCTTCATGCATAGATGCTTTAGTTTGGATCCACAGACAGCTGTCATCTCAACTCTGCAGTGCCACCAAGTACTGGACCTGGGCAACACTGTTTGCAGACCATAGTCAAAGAAAACTTAACCTTAGCAGAGTCACAGCCTCCTCCTTTCTGCTTGCTGACTGGCCACCCTTTGCCTGAGCTTTCCAAATTGTGCAAGAAATAGCCCATGAAACATTCTGGTTTCTCCCAACCGCTTGCCTTGTGCTACAGGTTTGGTTGCCTGGTGGTCTCCCTTCCAAGCTGTCAGAGGTAACAGTTTTGTCACATTTTAAAAGATATGCTGATGCCATACATTTTAGATTCTGTTTTTGGTATTGATTTTTCTTTTCCAGTACTGGTCTCGTACATGTTAGTCAAGTGCGCTACAACTGAGCTGCATCCCCAACCCTTTCTTGTTATATTTTGAGACAGTCTTGCCAGTTTGCCCAGGCCTTGAATATGTGATCTTTTTACCTGAGTAGCTGGGATAAAGGGCATGCTCTACCATACCTGGCTCAGTGTTCTTGTTAGTTAAAATGTAGGTTTGGCTGCTGTAACAGCCTGCTGTACTTAAAAGTTTATACTTAACAGGCTGCTGTACTTAAAAGTTTATACTAATAGAACCCTTTTGGTAATAGACTGTATGGACAGTCCAGAGCTGGTGTGTGGGTCTGTGGTTCAGATGGACCCATGTTTCTTTCTTTTTTTACTCAATCTTCCCATTGAAGATAGGTGACCACCCCCATGCTTCATTCCAGCCAACGGGAAGTGGGGAGAGAAGGAGAGTACATGTATCAATTTCATTCATGTCCCATTGACCAAAACTTAGCTGAGGCCACCTTGGGCAGCCTGAAAGGCTGGGAAATACCTACTTTGTGCGAAGTGTTAAATGTCATACTAAACAAGGTAAATGAAGGAGAGAATTGATTTAGAAGGAAAACCAACAATCACATTATCCCTAAGCATTTCTTCCAAACTTGGTGCAAGTAACTCAGTCATTTTCAAGTGGTAGAATTACAGATCGGAGGCAGAACTTAATTTTATATAGCTAAGTAGACTTTTGGAAGAGACATTGACTGTCAATTATTCCAACAACCACCATGGGAAAGGGACGAAGGCACTTTTCCATTGTGGGACACCTTTTAAATTAAATGCTTTATTGAGATATGATTCACATATAGTACAGTTCACCCATTTACTAAATATACAATTCAGTGTTTGCAGCAGGAGGTGCTGAGTCTCACTCTGTTGCCCAGGCTGACCTCAAACTCCAGGGCTCAAGCAATCCTCTTGCCTCAAGTCTCCAGAGTTGCCAGGGATGTAGGCAGATAACACTGTTTCCAGAAATGTTTTTTAGTGCATTCACAAAGTTGTGCATTCATCACTACAATCTCATTTTAGACTATTTTCATGACCCAAAAAGAAATTCCATACACTAGCAGTCAGTCCTTCTTGCTCCCCTAGCCCTTTCAGCTTTAAGCAATCATTACTTTACTATAGGTATCTAAATTTGTGTGGATGGATTTTACATGAACCAAACATCTAGTTTTTGTTGCTAGGCAGGGGAAGTTCCAAAAAGCCTGTAAAGCTCCAGAAACACGAGAAACAAAGGTAAAGGGTTTGTGTCAAGAACAGTAAGATTGGTGTTGGTGTTAGTCATCTTCTCACTATTATAACACACAGCCTGAGATATTAATCTGTTATAAAGTGAGGAGGTTTATTTTGGCTCAAGGTTTAGCACCTTTAGTCCATGATCAGGCAGACCCACTGCTTTTGGATCTGTGCCAAGATAGCACAGAGAGCACATCACAGGGAAGGGGGAGCATGTGGCAGACAAAACCACTCCCGTCACAAACCAGTGAGCAAAGTGAAAAGGGGCCTGGGTCCCACAAACCCCTTCCAGGGCATGCCCCCAGTGACCTAAAGACCTCCCACAAGGCCAAATGGAAATGAAACCAATAGCGCCTCCCAGGGGACATTCAGGATCCAAGTTGCATCAGTGTCCCTGTCTCTGCATTCACTGTTCTGAGCGCTAGAGACACAGAACCGAAGATGTGCTCCTTCTCAAGGAGTCTCCAGTTGAAGGGGAAAAAGTGAGACATGAAGCCCAGTCACCACTAGGTACTATACGAACTAATACTCGAGGAAAAGAAATACCTGCGGGAGCTCAGGGCCAGCCTGGAACAGGGAGCATGGGTGTGTGCACATCGTGGGGCCAGCAAAGGCTTTCTGTAGATGAATCTTCCCAGCACACACCCTGTCCAAAGCACACCATGCTGAAAAAAAAATAAAATAAAATTTCTGTATGAGCATAGCTTCTTCATTTTCATGAGTGTAAGCAGTCAGATTTCTTTTTTTACAAACATGTTACTTATATATCCCAATTAGTATTGTACCCTGCCAAATGGCCACTCTGGGAACTGTACACTTGCTCCAGCGATGCGTCCAGTGCTCTGAGCATTTTGAAATTCCTCTGTGAAAATTATTTTTCAGCCAGTCAGTTTATGGGTCACCTAGGAAAACCAGTCCCATTATTTTATAGTCATGCCTCATTTTTCACCTAAAACGATGTAACAAGATTTGATCACCCACTTTATTCATTAGATGTGGCTCCAGCCAATTTTTGTCTCTTCCCAAAGTTCAAGTCTATTCTCAAAGGATGAAATTTGTTATGACTGAGGACTTTCAGAGAAAGTGCCACAGACAGGAAAGAAAGACGGTTTGCCCAAGAAGAGTTAGCGTGATGTCAGTATTGTTTGAATAAATTTGCTGCTTCCCGAGGTGGTTGTTTTGGAGGAGATAGCACTAATCAAGATGAATATGCTCTGGCATAACTGTTTGAAGTGAGTTCCCGTGTGTTATATCATTCAAGCACACTGCCTGTAGAGAGGACCTTAGAAGACACCTTGTGTTTTCGCTCTGCTTTCCTCCTGCTCTGCCATGGGGTTGAGGGTGCATTTCTCTTCCATTCTGGTGAGCATCGAAACATGATTCGGTTAGGCATTTTGGAACTGTGTGCTATGGGAGTTTTTTTTTTTTTTACCACAAGTAGATATGATGGCCAGACACTGGGCCCTGACCTAGAAGGAGAGACCCCCTTGGCTCTCAGCTATGGAAAGCAGAATCCCAGGCATTAAGCCATTATCCACATTTACTTAGAGATGGCCCCATTTTTGCAAAGAAGCCAGAAAATGGAGCATGGATGACATAACAGGATGGGGACATGGGAAAGTCTTTTGATTTGATTTTAAAATATCATGTTCCAGGGCTGGAGCGGTGGCTCAGCGGTTATGGCGTTTGCCTGGGATGCACAAGTACAGAAGTTTGAACCCCAGCATCACATACACAACGAAATTTCGGAGCAGTGAAGGCCACATGAAAAACTAAATAAAATTGATAAAAAATGTCATGTTCCCATGGCCTCTATGGGACCTTTGAAGATGTATTCTGTAGAGCCAGAAGAAATACAATTTAAAGGAAGATTTTAAAGTAAACAGAGGAAATAAATGTAGAAAATTCAGATGGACTCAGAGTAAGAGTAGCACCTGTCAGGAAAGCTAAACTTCTCCTCTGGGCTGTGTCACATAGTTGGCTTCAAGCTCTTCGTGCTCAAATCTGTGAAAAACATCACACAGTTCAGCATTGCCAGTTCCCCCACATGTAGATTTGATATAAAGAGAGTAATAATACCTGCCTTGAGAGACACATATGAGGATGAACCAAAATTTGCAAAGCACTTATCATGGTTCCCAACACTGTACTTAGTAAGTAGAAGATTCTGATGATTGTAACTTCTATCGAGGCCACTGGAGTCCAAGGCAGAGGGAGGGGGCAAGGAAATGGACCAGGTGAGGGTCTTCTGTGTCTGCTGCCACCTCCACTGTTTGGATGTCCCTTCCTAGCTCCATCCAAACGTTGTCCCTTAAATTTGATCTGCCAGGCCCACTGATTTGAGGCCATCACCTGACTGGAGTCGTGAGCTTCCTGTGGATAGCTCAGGATGGATGTTTCAACATGGTTATCTGGAATGGTTCCCTGGTGCAGCCAGTGTCACACCATAGATAGGAAGCTGCAAGAAATGTGTGCTGGCATTGCTGTAAAGCTCCCAGACACGGATTTGTTCATGAAGGTGATTGGGAGTGAGACAAAGTCCTTGCTCTCAGTATGCTCATGCCAGTAGAGGAGAAGGGCAGATCTGTGGACAGTTGTGCAAATATGGTATGAATACTAGTATATGAAGGTCCTGTGTCTGGTGTAACAAATAATTGTATGCTGAGGGCCTTAAACAACGGAAATTAATTTTTTTCACATTTCTGGAGATTGGAAGTCAAATATCAAGGTGTTTGCAGTTCATGCTCCAGGGTTATATCCTTCCTTGCCACATCAGAGGCTCCATCTATTTATTCCTTGGTTTATATCTGTGTAATTCCAGTCTGCCTCTGACTTCACAGGGCCTTCTTCGTGTGTGGTCTTCTCATCTGCTTCTGTTAAGTCTCTTGTGGTTGGATTTAGGTCCCCCCTGGGTAATCCAGAATTATCTCATCTCAGTATTTAAAATTAGTTACATCTGCAAATACTCCTGTACCAAACAAGGTGACAATCACAGGCTCTGAATGAATCTAACTTTGTAGGGAAGAGAGGGGACCATTTATCCTGCTGCCACTAGCATGGGATGGGAACACAGAGGAGAGCCACTCAGTACCACTGGGACAGGGAAGGGAAGACCAAGGATGTCTTCACAAATAAAGTAAAATTAAGAGGCAAGGAAGGTGGTGAGCTGAAGTGGGGACAGAGTGCAGCTTCTAATCAGTGCATGTAGTTAGTAACTCTGTGGTCCTCTTTTAACTTATGCTAATTACAATTGAGAATGAATTATAGAAATTCCTCATCTACAATGCTACTGCCTCTGACGGTGGCATCCTGAATTTTAACAAATGACAAGTTTATAGTGATGAGTTGGAATTGAAGACTTGGGTTCCAACCTCAGTTTTGCAATGTACTGTGGATTATCATGCCTGTGATTTAACTTATCTGAAACTCAGTATCCTTACCTGTAGAATTCTAATTCCTGCCTTAACAGAGAGTTTTATGAGAATTAAATAAAGTCATATGGAGGGGCTGAAGTGGTGGCTCAGTGGTTGGAGCGCTTGCCTGACATGTACGAGGACCCAGGTTCAAACCCCAGCACCACATACACAACTCAGTGTCAGAGGAACAAAGCCAGGTGGAAAAATAAATAAAACTGGTTCTCTCTCACTCTCTCCCTCTTTCAAAATAAATGAATAAAAATAAAAAGATAATATGCATACAAAGGTTTTGGGAATTCTGAGGTGCAACTTAAATGTGAGTTGTCATGATCGTTTTTGAAATTCCACTATTGCATCAGCTAAGTCAACCCACTGGGCTAATTTAGTTCCACCAAAAACAAACCTCTACATGCAGTTTTATCTTGTATCTCTCAAAGTCCATGTGTTAAAGTTTCAGTAGAGCTAAAGAATAACCAAAAAAGAACAGACATCATGACATTTTTGAGGCTCTTAGTGAGATTTCAAAATTACATCTTTTATGTTAGAATTTGTTGCAGTAAAACCTACGGAGTCAGACAGGCCTGAATGTGATTCCTGGGCTTGCCATTTATGAACTGTTTAATCTTGGGCAACTTGCTTGAACTTTATTCATTCGTGAAATTAAAGCAGAGGTGTGTTTAGGAAGCAATAAGAGAATGCATCGCAAGTGGTCCTGCCTACATGCGGTGCACATGGTCGTGATAAGTAGGTTTCTGCAGTGGGCCAAAGTGGTTTTGATGGGGAATACAGACACAAAACTCCTTGCTAAGCATCTCCCTGGTAGCTCCTGCCTTCTCAGCTTCACTTCTCTTTTTTCCAGATTGGCCAGTGACCCCTCGAGATGCTCCACACCTGTTAACCTATAAATCTCAGAACAGGAATGTTTTTGTCACGGAGAACGTTTTGTGCACTGGGGCTGAGGGCGAGTGGGAACCTGTTAGGCTTTCAGTAATATATCATCCTCCTGATATACTGTCTCGAAAGAACATATTCGACAGCCAAAAGTAAGCAGAATTGACCTTGAGGAGCTTAAGCACAGATCGTGGCGTTGGTATTTGCATATCAGGTTTACCCTTTAGTGTTTTAGGGTGGTGATCCTGGAAAATGGTTGGTTGCGTCTGCTGGTTTCCAGGAGCCTCTCCTGAACAGTATCTGAGTGGCTGCTTTCTTTCTACCCCTCAAATGTTTCCTGAGCATTTCCTCATTGCTCAATACCTGTGCCATGCATCTGGGGCATGTAGAAGAGCCTGACAGTCCCTTTGAGTGGTCATTACAATATAGTCTGAGAAGAGCCTCCTTGGGAATGGAACCCATAGAGGGGAGCGTACAAGGGGTGGGGCTAGAAAAGCACCTCAGGGAGATATATTTGAGCCAAATCCTAAAGGCTGATAAAAAGGGAGCCAGGGCAAAGTAGAGACAGGAATGAGAGAACACTATGTAGCAGGATCAGCACATTGTGGAAAATGAGACCACAACCTTGGACATTAAAATAGCACTTGTGTTAGCCAGATTTGCTGGAGGGAAGGGGCAGACAGCCCATGCAAGTCCTTGGCCCCTGAGGCTTGCCTCATTCTTTTCTGTTTTCTTTTTACAGTTTTGATTAATATATAATAATTGTATGTATTTTTGGGATACAGTGTGATTATTTGGTCCATGTTTACAAAGTGTAAAGATCAAATCAGGGTAATTAACATTTTTACCTTCATAAACATTTCTTCGTGCTGGAAAGCTTCCAACGCCTGTCTAGTTCTTCATAAAATATAGAATAAATTGTGGTAGATCATCATCATGTGTTGTACAACATTAGACTTACTCGTCCTATGTAAGTATGTAGTATCCATTATGCATCTCTCTCTCTTCCCCACCCCTCCCTTCCCTTCCTAGCCCGTAGGAACCACTGTGCCGCTCTCTGCTTCTTTGGGATCAACTTCTTTAGCTTCCTCATGCAAGTGAGGACATGTGCATCTGTCCATCTGTGCCTGGCTTATTTCACTTAACATGATATCCTTCCATTCCATGCATGTTGCCGCAGACGACAGGATTTCATTCTTTATAGCTTATAGTGTTCTGCTCTGTAGCTGTACCGCATTTTCTTTCTCCATTCATTCATTGTTTCTTTATCTTGGCTATTGCGAATAGTGACTGCAGTACTTATGAGAGAACAGGAATCATGTCATTTCCTTCACATGTCTAACCAGTAGTGGAGATTACTGGATCATATAGTTTTGGGGGTTTTTTTTGTTTGTTTGTTTGTTTTTGTTTTGGATTTTTTTTTAGGAAACTCCATACAGCTTTTCATGGTGATTGTACAAATTTATATTCCCACCAGCAGTGTACAAGAGTTCCCCTTCCACATCCTCATCAGCACATCATTCCCAGGCTTTCTTTTATATACAGGCCCAACCAAGATAAGTCTAAGAATTACTTCATGACCCCAAGGGAAAGAAGAGTCTTGGAGACTTAGGTTATCAAGTCTAAAAAATAGTATGTGGGAGACTGGGTCACACTGTTGCACTAAGGTTTGCTTATAGTTTGCTGCAACTCTCTCTTTTTTTTAAAGAGAATCAATTTTATTTAGTTTTACATCTGATTTTCATTGCTCTAACACTTGGTTGTGTTTGTGGTACTAGGATTTGAACCTGGGTCCTCACGCATGCCAGGAAAAGTGCAATACTGCTGAGCCACTGCTCCAGTCGCCCCCCACCCCCACCGCTTTTTTAAAAAAGTGAGTGCAGCTCTTTGTTTAACCAGTGGGTTACATGACATGTCCCCACATCTGCATGTGACCTGATGTCTTCACTGGGGCAAGCCTTTTGACTTGAGTTGGTTAATCTGAATGCATATTGTAGACAATGTACAGTTCACTTAGTCAACATTTACAGATGCAAAAAACAAAAAGTCATACACTTATAAGCAGCGTGGCTGGTTTGTTTCTTATAGATCTCACTCTGATTCTGTTGGCAGGGTAGGATACAGGGTCTGCTGGGATCTTCTTTTCTTTCATTTTATTTAGTCTCCATCTCTCACTCTCACGAACTTTGTTTCTGCCCCACATTGAAGAAGGCCACAAAGACCTCTCCACAGTCTCTGCCTGCAGTATCCGGTGATGTGCTCAGGAATGGTGTGACATGACTGCTGTGTGCACAGGTTTCCTCTTCCTTAAGATAGGGGTGGAGAATAGCAGCATTGGCCTTACAAGGTTGTTGTGAAGATTAACTGAGTGGACGCCTACGGAGCATTTGAAACAGCGCCCGCACGATGGAGCGTACCTGCACCATCTCCTGCAATATAACAGACTTTACAGAGCTATCATTGTCCCTGTTTTATAAATATGAACACTGGGGCCAGCAAGGCCATACTCAGCTGGAAGGTGCTGGGAGAACTGAGACACAGGCCTGTGTGATCCAGAGCCCTCTCATTAGAGCAGGGACTGTGCTTGATTCATCTTTTAGATTCCCCCTTCCCCAGGTCCATCGGAGAAGTTTAAACAGTATTTGTCCCACAGACCAGCCCATGCATCCACATCCACTCTTTCCTGCCTGGGCTCTTGAGAGCAGGAAATGGGTTAGAAGAATGCAGCTCTTATCCATGTCTCCTCCTATTTTTGGTCATTTGGATGACATTTATGGAGTGGCTACTGTGTGTTTAGACTTTGTGATAGGCACTTCACATCCTCATTTACTTTCAGAACTTTTTTTTGCTTTTAAAGAGAGGGACAGAGAGAGAGAGAGAGAGAGAGAATCAATTTTATTTAGTTTTTCATGTGGCTTTCATTGCTCAGACGCTTGGTTGTATACCAAACGTCTGGTATACAAGTGGTGCTGAGGTTTGAACCCAAGCACTCGCACATGCCAGGCAAGCACCATAACTGCTGAGCCACCACTCCAGCCCCATAACTTTTTTTTTTTAAGAAATAAAGTTCATTTTTTTTTCCATCTGGTTTTTGTTTTTCTGATACTTAGTTGTGTAAGTAGTGCTGGGGTTTGAACCTGGGTCCTTGCACCTGCCAGGTAAGAGCTCTACTGCTGAGCCACGACTCCAGCCCCACCTTCAGAACTTTTAAAGAGGAGTTTCAGGGTTGGGGATTTAGCTCAGCGGCAGAGCACTTGCCTAGCACGCGCAAGGCCCCAAGTTCTGTCCTCAGCCCTGAAAAAAAAAAAATAAGCGAGTTAAAGAGGAGTTTCACTATCCCTGCTTTACGGAAACCCAAGCTCACAAAAACTCCATAGAAAGGATGGTCCCTGTTTGTGGCCACCTTCGTTCACTTCCTTTACAGCTGGACATCTTAGTCATACCAGACCATGTATTTGGAAAAGACCTTAAGCATGAGATAGACAGAAAATAACACCATTTCTGCTATTTTCTTTAAAGCCCAGGAATCCTGGCACATTTGAATGCATTGATTGGGGACCAGTCATTGCCTGCCATAAAGCATAAGGGGGCACAATTCTCATCACAGTCTTGGTTGAAAGGGTCCCCCCTGGGGTTGTGCAAGAAACCAGTTCTGGGAGTCTCTGCCACCAATCAGTTAGCATGTCCCCTTTTGGGGCTGCAGAGATCTTGTTTTTTCCATTTTCCACCACAAGAGGGAAGCACATAACTGTGAATGATTTGAAAATAAAGCAATTCTTCAGTTAAATCTTTTTTCCTTTTTTTTTTTTGAGTTACTGACATAATAATTGCCACATTTATGGGGTACAGTGTGGTAATCTAATACATATATACAGTGTGTAATGATCAAATCACGGTTTTTAGCATTTCCCTCTCCTTAAACATTTGTCATTTCTTTGTTGGGAAGCTCTGAACTTTGAATCTCTTCTTACCAAAGAATTTCAATACTTAGCTCCTGGTGATAACCAGAATGTGAGAAATTCTTTTGTTTCTCTCAAATGAATATTCCTAAGGCATTTCAATGAAAGTTTCCTAGAGAATACTCCAACAAGGAAATAAAAGATTCATATGAAAATTTTATGTGAACCATATAAATTAGTGTTTTTATTGGTGAAGATGGTTGAATATTGGTCATTTCTTTTTTTTTAAATATTGGTCATTTCTAATGAAAACAAGAGTCTTCGAGTGGGAATTACTTAGGAAGAGGGTAGCCAAGCCCTGTGTGTCTTTGTGAGACTTGCAACACAGATAAAACGACATCTGTGCAGGGGGAGATGCCGTCGTCAGCTTCTCTCTCCTGAGCACTCAGAGCCCCTTGGAAGCTCCTAGATGAGCTCTTGTTGCTCTTTACTTGCTTTTTTTTAGAGCGAGGGACAATGAGAGAGAAACAATTTTTATTTAGTTTTTCATGTGGCTTTTGTTGCTCTGAGACTTCGTTGTGTACGTGGTGCTGGGGTTTGAACTAATGTACTTGCACATGCCAGGCAAGTACCTTAACTGCTGAGCCACCACTCCAGCCCCTCTTTACTTGCTTTTAATGATTTTTAATTTACCTTTCTCTCCTAGTTTCTTAAAGGAGAAGTGGAGAGAATTTTCTTACTTCTTGCCTGTCTGGGGCAGCCGGTTGAGGCTGGGTTTGAGGTGGCAAACGGGACCTGGGCACTACTGAGTCCCGATCAACACTCTGGAGAGATATAGGCATCTGGGAGTAACTGAAGCCCAGGCAGACTATGGGGAGATGCCAGGAGGACTGCGTGGTGAGGCCAGGCCTCCTGGAAGCCAAGGGCGGGGTGGGTCGTGAGCCTGGGGAGCCTGGCCCGATAGAGCCTGGGCAGCTGCTCTCTGTCTCTGTTTACTCAGCTCATCTGCTGCGTTTTCCTCTCCCTCTGCTGGCACACTCCTCAATGTAAGTTAGAGTCTTTTGTGTGTGATTTTATTTACAAACTCATTTATTTAAACTCCTGTGAATATTTCCAATTTGTAAATCAAATGTTTATTTTCCTCTTAAAATTCTTTCTCTAACAAGCAACACTTAAAGAGTATGTAGGTCATTCTTACATCATCTGATAATGAGAACATCAGGTACTTGATTAGGGCAGCATATTCCAGCCCTGCTATAAAGAACTTTCTGCATACAGTCAACCTTCCATGCAGTCAGATTCTGCTTTGGCAGATTCAACCAACCTTGGATCAAAAATATTTGGAAAAAAATGCATCTGTACTGAACAGTTTTTTCCTTGTCATTATTCCCTAAACACTAGAGTGTAAACTATTTACATGGCATTTACATTGTGGTAGATATTATAGGTAACCTAGAGATGATTTAAAGTATGGGAGGATATGTACAGATTATATGGAAATATTATGCGATTTAATATAAGGAACTTGAGCATTGGTATCCTCAGGAGCTCCTGGAACCAACCCCCAGCAGATATCAAGGGATGACCTCATTTAATCATAACTATAAGAATAAATGAGATAGGAGAACTGTCATTATCCCATTTTACAGATGAGGAAATGGAATCACAGAGAAGTTAAATAACTTATCCAAAGTCAAGCAGCTGGTGATTGGTAGAGCTGAGGTTCTGTGAATCTGGCCTTAAAGATCACTCCATTAGGAGCTGGAGCAGTGGCTCCACGGTTATAGCGCTTGCCTGGCATGCACGAGTATGTGAGTTTAAACCCCAGCACCACGTGCACAACGAAGTCTCGGAGAAACGAAGGCCACATGAAAACTAAATAAACTAAGTAAAAATTGTTTAAAAAAAAAAGACCACTCCTTAAACACTTAAGTACACCTGTCTGCATCTAATGGGTTAAAGTTATAATACATTCCAAATTTTCTTGAATGTTCCACCAGTGTTTGTAATTTTGATAAAGTCCTCTCACCCTGTTAAGCTTACAATAGCAAGTCTAAGTAGATAGTAATCTGTTAGTAATAGTAACTGTTAGTAACTATTCATAATAAACTGCAAACACAAGGCAAGTTGTTAGATAAGTAATATCCCAAATTTCTTAAGCGTAGCTAAAATACCAAATATGCTTGGATTCCCCCTAAACTTGTTCCAAAAATATTAATTGGGGTAAGTATCCCTGATCCAAAAATCTGAAAGCCAAAATGCTCCAAAATCTAAAACTTTTTGAGCACCAGTGTGACACCACACAAGGAAAATTGGGTACCTGACCTGCTGTGCCAGGTTGTAGTGAAAACACAGGTGCACTAAAAATAATGTATAAAATTACTTTTAGGCTGTATTTGTAAGGTATTTGTGAGACATAAATGAATTTCATGTTTAGACTTGGGTCTTGTCCTTAAGATACATCCTTGTGTAGATACAGATATTCTAGTATTAAAAAATAAAATCTGAAACACTGCTGGCTCTAGGTATTTCAAATAAGGGATACTCAACCTGTACTCTTAAGTTTGATGTATTTGATTGTTTGTATAGCATGAGATTTACTTCGTCATTTCTATGCTTAATTCTTAATCTGTGTTTAAAAATGACCACTTCAACACCATTCTCTTACCCCAGCATTCGGAGTTGCCTTTGTGGTTGAAGTGGCGTGACATTGTCAGCTGGAGGAGGTGCTTATTGTCCAGAGATCTGGATGTGGAGCCACTCTGATCCAGAACACCAGTGCCAATAGGTAGTCTCAGGTGACTGTGTCCACAGCATATCCTCCCTAATTTCTCATGTCTGAGTCTGAATACAACTTGAGAAGATTCATCTAACCTATTTTCTGCTTGATTCTATTCTGAATTCTTTTCTGATCTTCCCACACTTCAGGGCCACAGTACCTAGAGATGTTTGGATGATGCCGAGTTGAATCCTGCGTGGCTCTCGTGTATTATCTGTCTGTCAGGAACAATTTTGTGAATATTCTTATCATATAACTAGCTATTCTTGCCCTCCAGCTCCCTTATTTGTCTGTTTTCCTGTTTTAAGAGCTAACTGAATCTGACTAGATTCAAGGACAGAAAATATGCATGGTCCGGGTTTGGTCAGGTGCCCACTCCTAATGGTCAGGTCTGGAACTGAGGTCATAGCTCGGTGGTAAAGGCCCCCCCCCCCCGGCCAGGTTCAATTCAGGTTAAAAAAAAAAAAAAGAAAAAGGAATTAAAGGAATTATACCTTTAACACTTTACAGAGTCGAAGATTTGAGCCTTGCTTGTGTCCAGCTCCTCAACCTGTGCTCCCACACAGACTTTAGTTCCTGGGGCTGCCATCCGCTGCATACTTGGTAACCACTGGAGAAATGAATGACTCTTTCCTACCACTGGAAACAAACACCCAAGTACTCAGGCCAGCATCTAAGGCCATTGCAAGGGTAGGGCCTGGGTGTAGGGATATGAGGAACCCTACTGTTAGCCATATTAGTAGCCTGCTTTCTAGTGCTTGTGCCCAGAGAAAAGTTTAGCAGCTCCATTCCCTATGCCCGCTCTCCTGATAGTTCCTAAGAACGAACTCTTGATGTGAACCCTTTTGCGCCACGATCCAGCCCCCAAACAGGGCCTAGGAACCCGATACATATTTGTTGATGAAAAGAAAGGTAGGCCTAGTAAATGACTGGCAAGTCTGCAGCTTCTGCTGCATCCCACTAGGATAGCATCTTTGCTGATGAGGGCAGGAGCCATCTCTGCAGGGCCAGGAGCTAGGAGTGAAGGGGTTCATAACTCTGCCATTTGTGAAATTGATTGGACCCAAGACCAGTATGAAAGTTCCTTGTCTGAAGGGAGCAATCCTTAAATCCCCCATATGGTTTAAATGTAATTTGTGTCATTGTGAAGGAGTACTGGCAATGCAGGCGAATTCATTAGGCCAAATTGGGTTCGCTATGCTCGACAGTAACGTTTCTGAAGATGAAGTTCAACCTTTGCTGGAAAGCTAAAACAAATGGGTTTCTTAATAGCTGCCCCACTTAGTCCGTGCGTCGTGGAAAGCTTAATGTTTTTAATGCCTCTTCTCTTTTACCATACTTCACAGTCCATCTACCATTGCTGCTTCTGGTAATATTTTTATATGGGGTTGAGTTCTATAGTGTCCATAAAATTATGCCTCAGCCCAGTTTTTGAACAGAAGCTTTTCTAGGGTAAGGACTGTATCCTTCTGGTTTCATTTTGCATATTGACAAACACTAGGCCTGGTATATGTACTTGCTCACAACATTACTCATATAATTCCAGCTTCAGTGGAACTTCCCAGAAAGTAGCAGACTACCTGCAGGGAACATGCTGGAATGTGATATGTTGGGTGTGTAGAGAAAGCTTTGGTGGGGGGTGTTGGAGCACCCTCATGCCTGGGTACCCCAAATCTACACAAGGATTTCAAGTGCTCATTAAGAAAGCTTCAAATGACATGGTTGGTTGCTCTGTAATTCCACCAAAGAGATTATTAAAGTAATATTTCATAAATCTCTTGTTGAATAGATCAAGATACATATCTATCAGTCTGATTTGCAAGCCTACATCAAACCAGAGAAAACTTGGCACAGAATTTTAAAAACTATGAATTACAAAATGCATTTGTAGCAAGTTGAAAAATTGTGAGTATGGAAGCCATTAATAAAGTAAGCTTACTTTTAACTTTAATTACTAAAGAATTTTACTTTTAAATGCTAGCCCCCAAATAAGCTATAAAAATTAGTTGTGTTTTGCCTGGCTGGTTTTTCAACTTACTAGGTATGTCTTGGGAATTGGTTTTCCCATCTTGAGGCATTCCTGGCACATGGGCCAGCCCCATTTGTCATTTGAAGGGGACCAGGCTTTTTTGCCAGTGGCCTGCTTTCTGCCATGGACTGGTTAGCTGTGCTGGTTCTGTGCAGAGCAGCCCCGGCACACAAGAGCGTTCTTGCCTGGAAAGGACAGGTGGCTGCCCCCAAGCTCATCAACTGTCAGAACTTGCTTGACACATTAGTAGAAAATACTCAGATTTTGTTTTTGGATTTGTTTTTTTTTTTTTAGGGGTGATTCACTTTTCCCTTGAAAACCTTGACCCAGCGTATGTCAGACTCCACAGACATGCTGTATGACTAGTTCTAGCTTGGTTTTTAAGCATCCTTAACAAGTTTGCCAAAACTTTGAAAATAGAATTTCCTAATTGGCAACTTCTGCTGACCCAGATAAAGAAAACATATGTCTATATTTAAATGGATTAAGAAAATTTCAGGGCTCACATGGGATTGGATATTAGATTTATTCAGGTAAAATGTCTTTTAGCATTTTGTGTTCTTCAAATGCAAGAGACTGCCACTAAAAAAATGTTTCCTTGAAACTCAAGTCTATTTAAAATATAATAATTTAAAATTAATCTTATATTCATATTAGTTTTTGAAATAATAATTTGAATCCAACCTAAAGGACTCAGAAAAACAAAGTTTCCCCTCTTTGTGCTTCTATTTTTCAAGGTTTGATACATGCTCATCCTCACTTCTGTGTAAATTTGGGGAAATGAATAAGCTGTCAGTCACTCAGTGCATATTTGTAGGGTTCTGTTCCTCTAGAACTGAATACTATTTAAAATTCTGGGTGGCCAGTGAATAAACCCATTCCATTATTCCATTAGATTTTCCCCTTCTACCTGGGATTGCATGTGGGAAGTAAGGAATCCCTTGGGTATCAAAATGACAGTGATATGAGAAAACCAGAGGTTACTGAGATCCCTCACTTCCATTTTAAGATTGACCTTTAGCTTGCTAGATGGCGCAGAGCAACCTTAGCAGCAGATGGTTTCAGCAATGAGTGCCCAGAGGCTCTGGTTTAAGGGTGACAGCAGCAGTGAGAGCCACATCAGGTGTCCTGTTCAGGAACCTGCTCCATGGGGCTGTGATCACTCCAAGAGTGGAGTCTGGCAGCCTGCTGGTGTTTGTGACTGAAGTCTGCTGCATGAAGCACTCTGGGGCTGTCTCTGCCCTCACAGGAAGCAGGCAAAAATAATTGAAGGGTATTTGGTTTGGTTATGTGGGCAGAAGTATCCTCATCAAAACAACTTTGAAGATTGGCTTTGTGCGTGGGTGTGGGTGGGCATGTGGCCTATAACTTTTTCACAAGGGACAACAGCCACAAGGGACTTAACCACTCATTGAGAGAGATTGTCCAGGTGAAATCTCTGTGTCCGTTACCCAGACATCAGTATTGGAGCTTCGGGTTGGACAGACTGTCTTGAGGACCCTCGACTACTTTCTGGACAAGTATTGGAAATGAAAGATGAGTGATTTTGAAGAATGGATTTCTGGGATGTATAGAAAAATGGAAGAAGGTCCTCTCCCTCTGTTAACTTTTGCTACAGCTCCCTACTATGACCAGAAACCAGGAACAAGTGGATTACGGAAGAAAACCTATTATTTTGAGGCAAAGCCCTGCTATCTGGAGAATTTCATCCAGAGCATTTTCTTTTCCATTGACCTAAAAGATCGCCAGGGATCATCACTGGTGGTCGGTGGAGATGGGCGGTATTTTAATAAATCCGCAATAGAAACAATAGTGCAGATGGCAGCTGCCAATGGGGTTGGTATATGATAAGTGTTGCTATGTCTCTGACTCTCCAAGTAACCTCTTGATTTTGCAGAAATATACAAATGTGTAAAGATGTTTGTGTGATATCTACCGCACTTCTGTTAACTTTCACTGTAGCTTCAGAGATTGAATGTTGTGATAATCCTGCCGAATCACAGTAGTTCCATTGGGATCTGGGAATGTAAGTTCAGCTGCATATCCATTGTGCTCTGTTCCTGTTGCTTGAAAAGTACCTGTTGCTTTTTAGACATTTAAAGCACACTCCTGGCCTTAAGCTTTTGTATCTGCATTCTAACTGGCTTCAAGGGGCACCCTTGTCCTATGTAAGGGGCCTGTGATGAATGGTGGAAAGAGGAGGGTTTGGTGTTCTTTCAATGGCTTCCTTGTTGAAGTTCAGTCATTTGTCAAACAGGAAAACAAAAGCCAGGGCATGCTGTTGTTTATGGATCCTAGTAGTCGTGCAGAAACGCAAAGAGGGGATTGGAAAATGTTAGGTGTGAGCTTTCCAAGAGGACCTGTTATAGAGGGACCTCCTTCTAATGACCTTGGACACAAAGAAGCCTGTGTGGGTAAATTAGTGCAGCAGGGTAGAGATAATAGCTCCTGTATGACTATAATGCAAGTAGGCCCTGCTAAAGCTGTGCAGCATAAAAAAGCCTATTGGCTGGGTTAAGCAAATCAGGAATATTGCACCACAAAGCCCTCATCTTGATAATCTAGCAGTTTGCTCAGCCCACTGATTACAGAAAGGTGGGCATCAGAACGTGGCTATTTTTTCATCTGTGGGACCAAAAAAATATTTTTAGTGTTTTAGATAATGTTTAGCATGAATTTGGAACACACAGTCCTTCAGCACTTGTCCATTTAAAAAATCTGTTGTGTTTCTTTTCTGGAAGAGATTCTGTTTCTGAGAACATAAATTTATCATTGCAACCAAATTTGTTGAGCATTCAGTTTTCAGCCTGTTTAAATAATATGCCCAGTGGGTGTGTTTGCAAAAACCAGAATTTAAAAAAAAACTCACCAAACTAAATTTTAAAATGTGGATCCTATTGTTTATAATGCAAAGTTTCCTTTGATACTGTTTCAGAATCTGGGTGCCTCTCCTGTAGAAACTGCTGATAAAGCACTCAGATATGAAATTATTATGAAGCACACACATTTTCAAGATAAAATGTGACATGCCATAAATTTTATCTTTGAGGAGAGCCACACAGGGAATAGTATTGAGAAGCTTTTAATCTTTTGAGAGGGATGAATGGAGCATTATTTCTCCACATACATCTAGACTGCTGAGGGGATCTGGTACACTGTCCCCTTTGCTGTGATAGATTTGGCTTCATTTCATCTTTGTGTAGAGCTGAAGGGTGTGGAAGAGGTGGTAGGAATGTGTAATTCAGGCAGACCCTGTAGATTGCTCAGATTTACCGTCTGAAGGTTTGCTAAATAATACATTTAAGGGATAATAATTGACTAAATACGTAACTGCCTATTTGTTAGAGCTGCAGTAGCCAAGCAGTATTTCCAAGACTTTTCAAGGACATTCTTTATTAAGAATAGCATTACGTTTAAAGCAGTCGTGCTGGCCATCTGAATCACTTGAAACATTTAGTGGCCTGATAAAGCACTTTAATCTGATCAAAGCTATGAAGTTCTAAAGGAATTGGTTTCTCCTTTTTCTAATATATCCTAAATTCTGACCATTTTAACTTCCTGTTAGTTGTGGGTAGGGTTGCAGGGAAGACCTATAAAAAGAAGGGAGGACAATTACTGCCTCAGATTTGGGGAAAGGCACCTTTGTCAATAACTGCTCTTCCTGAGAGCTGATACACGGAGGATTCTCAGGCTAGTGAACTAAATGGACTCTGTTTCATTTCTCTCCCTTTGGTATGTGTTTATCTGATGGAGTATAGAATATAATTAACCTTCACTGGACATTTCTCTTTGCTTTTTTATTTGCATTGAGATGTCTGCTTTTACAGAACATTTAATCCACAAAATAAGACCTCTGTGGGTCCTTTTTAGAATGTTGGTATGTTGCCAGGCACGGTGGCTTGTGCCTGTAATCCTAGCAACTCAGGATGCTGAGACAGGAAGATTGCAAGTTCAAAGCCAGTCTCAGCAATTTAGCATGCCCTAAGCATCTTAGCAGGACCCAGTCTCAAAATTAAAAATAAAAAGGGCTGGGGATGTGGTTCAGTGTCTAAGCACCCCTAGGTTGTGACTAACAGGACAAAGGAACTGTGGCTTAGTGTTTGAGGGGAAAATAACAAAACACTGAGCCTTATTTTCCATGAGGAGGAGAATTGGAAACTTTGCTGCCTGGGATGCTTGACTATGAAATGTGGGCAACAGGAGGGCTCCGTTCCTGAGGGCTGTGAGGAAGGAAGTAGCAGGATGGGAGGGTCAGCACAGAGCCTGAGTGATGAGGGACTCCCAAGGCCAGGCTGGGTTTTTGAAGCATGGGAGCCAGGGAAGATGACATACACATCACATCAGGCTTATCATTTTAACCATCTTCAGTGGACATACAGTAAATTGGCATTAATTGCATTTGTAATTTTGTGTAGCCACCACCATCTTTCATCTCCAGAACTTTTTCATTATCCCAAATAGAAACTCTGTGCCTATCAAACAATCACTCCCCGTTGCCCCCACCTCCAGCCCCTGGTAACCTCGATCCTGCTCTGTGTCTATGAATTTGCCTATTTTAGGTCCCTCATGGAGGAGCTTGTTACCATTGCTACTGGATGGATGCAAGAGCAAAGGAGTGGGCTGGGATGGTGCTTAGGAAGAGCAAATGTGAGAATGGATCAAAAGTGCCAGGGGATGGGCAGAGAACTTGGTGGCTCAGAAATAATCATTGGCATTGACTCCATACCATCTGCAGGTTCCTCTAGCCTTCTTGGAGTCTACTTTATCCTGGTGGTCACCATTCCCTAGAGAGGAAGAACATAGCAAATACATTAGGGCAACTACAAGAAAATTCATTCAGAGCCCATAATCCCAGGTACTTGGGAGGTGAAGGCAGGAGGGTCAAAAGTTTGAGACCAGCCTAGGCAACTTAGGAGATCCCAACTCAAAATAAAAAGGGTTGGGGATATAGCTCAGTGGTAGAATGCCCCTGCATTCAATTCCCAGTAGCAAACAAACAAAAAGATTGGTTCAGAGGTAGACATATGAGAGCCAAGAGGTGAGGGAAAGGAGCCAGCTGCTTCCTGGGAGGTGTTTGTTTATAGAGGGAGGGGTGGGTTATAAGATAGTTTTTAGTGACCTGTGTCAGGGGCGGGGGCATGGAAGTGGCCAAGAAAACTCTCCAGAAAAGCATTCCCCAGGGAATCAGGTGTCTTACTGGCATTTTCCACATGAAACATCATCCACCATCAATTCATTTCTTCAACCATATTTATCTTAGGTGGGACCAAAAAAATGACTAATGGAAACATATTAAAACTGAAGAATGGAGGAAAGGTACAAACTCCCCCTTGTTATAAGTTTTTATTTTTTATTTTTTTAATATATCAATCCTACCTTCTTTAAGTATGTCAGAGGAACTGACAAAACAACTTTTCCAACTTGGGTCATGTTGAAACAGATGTAAGTAACTCTTACTTTAGCAAAGGACAATTTAAGAGCTAGCTCATGCCATCAGTGAGGGACACAGGAAGGTGAATTAAGAAGACAAAAGGCCCAGTTGTTGCCCTTTCACATAGGTGGTTCTGGCTGGTTTACTCAGCAATAACTCCCAGCATTCTTGTCTTAGGCCCAGGAGGTGACCCGGATACACCCTAACTTGGGTAGGTGTACTACCACATGAAAAAATCCAGGCTGGCCTGAAATGATAAATTTATGAGATCCATTTTTATAATATACTTGACATAAAGTTTACTGTTTTTACTTATTAAGAATTTTACATTTCAAAAGCCTTCTCTTTGGGTAGAATTCCTTTAATTAGCTAAGCCTGTATCCTTTCTCTCATTATGGATTGACATATGACTAAGTTGAGTAAAAATGTGGGCCAAATTATAAACCTGATTTGGTTCAGTGTGTCCAAATTATGAACCTGATTTGGAAAAGTTGTTAGGAATGTGCTATTTTGTTTTTGGTTGTTGTTTTTGCCATGAAGTCTTATAGCTCCCCAGACTGCACACTATTCTAAAACTACAATGTCCCAGAAAATATTTGCAGGGGTGGCTTTGTTCAGTAGTACTAGCTTTATTTCAGTAATGGCATCCAAGCTGTCATTAAAGTCTTTTCTGGTCCAATAGGATACTTTCTTTGTTTACCTTTCCGTTGCTCTAGAGTTTCAGTGTGGTAGCTCTGGACTTCTGGATGTTAAAGTATGTGTTCTGAATTTCTTCTAGATTGGTCGCTTGGTTATTGGACAGAATGGAATCCTCTCCACTCCCGCTGTATCCTGCATCATTAGAAAAATCAAAGCCATTGGTGGGATCATTCTGACTGCCAGCCACAACCCGGGAGGACCCAATGGAGATTTTGGAATCAAATTTAATATTTCTAATGGAGGTGAGTTTACTGTCATGTTGAGAGCATGCAATTTTATGTTTAGTGGGATAAACCAATTCCCTTGGAGGCCAGGGATCAGATTCTCATCCTTTCTAAGAAGGGCTGTTTTCTTCGTTTGGTTCAGAGAGATGCTTCTCATTTGCTGTGCCTAGATATGAAAAGCCATGTGTGAGATTGTCTTTCAGAAAAATCCTGATACTTTGTGATGCAGTGGTAAATGTGTTAGCGAAGAGGAACTGCTGGGCTTTGGTCCTTGTTATTTTCAACATGATCCACTGTTTGTTGTTTGATTTTCAGGTCCTGCTCCAGAAGCAATAACTGATAAAATTTTCCAGATCAGCAAGACGATTGAGGAGTACGCAATTTGTCCTGATCTGAAAGTGGACCTTGGTGTTTTGGGCAAGCAGCAGTTTGACCTGGAAAATAAGTTCAAGCCCTTCACAGGCAGGTTTACTTTCCACCTCTTTCTCCTCTCTCCTGTTTCCAACTTGAACCGTTTTCCTTTCAAGTTTTTATTCAAGTGGGTCTTCACCTTTGGAAAGATTGTAGTCAGTGAACTTTGTATATTAATGAATTAGCTGATCTGCAATTGAATTTGGGGTCTAGAGGAGAGAACTGAGTTCTCTGGGCCCTGCCAGTGATGAGCTCTGCGGTATTGGAAAATTCATTTCCAGCTCTCTAGGCCCGTTTTCACCCCTTGACTAGAATACCTATAATGTTACATTCATAGCTGATTTTTATTGAGCTCTTATTATGTGCCAAGCTCCTTACATGCACTATTTCATTTTATTCTCACGCTAGCCTTGTGAGAGCATCACCATCAGTATTCACTATTTAGAGTGGTGCTGGGGTTCTAACTTGTGTCCTTGTGCATGCCAGGCAAGTGCTGCAATGGCTGAGCCACCGCTCCAGCCCCGTGAATGATTCTTAAGACTAGGCATTCAGTTTTTTTTTCCTGCCCTACTATTCAGTAAAGTGAATTAAATCATTTGGACTGCATTGTAACTGCAGAGGCAGCTATGGTTAACATTTGGTTATTGAATGCCAAGGTATGGCAATAATTGACAGAATAAATGTTTATAAATTTATTCATATTAATAGAATGAGGATGAGATGGTTGGCAGTGAGACCTGCACTTTGACTCTGCCCTGATGTGTACTCTGTCCTCTGAACTGCGGCTTTATGGGGTACATTTTTTGTTTGAACCTACCCATTAGAACTGACATTACTTTCTAATGAAGATAAAATGACACCTTGGTACATCTCAGAGCCATTCTTGGGTTCAGAAAGCACCAGCAAAGAGTCTCTTAAACTCTTACAATATTGAAAATGAAATGTCACTGAAAATCCAGTGACAAGAACACCACTACCACCAAGTTCCTTTGTCTTCTTCTATTGATGGTACATATGAAAAGTGATTCATTAAAAATCTCCTTTAACCATTAAGTCTCTATGATAATGGAGCTGAAAAAAGAAAAGTAGGCACCGTTTTCTGTTTTCCATGACAACAAAATGTACCTGTTGTGGGATGCCTGGGAAAGCAGTGTGGCAGGGTAGCAGAGCTGAGAACCTGCATCAAAATCCCATGTGTGCCCCATCCTGGCTGGGTGGGCAGGTTCTCTAACCTTTCAGACCTTTCCTCACCTGTAAAATAGGACTAATAACATTTACCTCTGGGGAAAATTATTAGTATTGGAGAAGATACTATTTAACAGCCCTATCATATTGGAGCTGCTCAGTAATTGTTCTCTTAAAGTAGTTATTGCAGGTTTATAGCAATCTAATCATTTCAGAGCATAATGTTTCTAAATGTGTTTCATTCTTCAATCTTTTAATATTGCTTATTCTCACAGTGGAAATTGTGGATTCAGTGGAAGCTTATGCCACAATGCTAAGAAACATCTTTGATTTCAATGCACTGAAAGAACTTCTTTCTGGTCCAAACCGACTAAAGATCCGTATTGATGCCATGCATGGAGGTATGGGCTCATGTCTCTTCCATTGCTTTCTTTTCCCTTCCCTTCCCTTCGCTTCCCTTCCCTTCTCTTTTTCCTTTCTCTCTCTCTCTCTCTCCCCTGCTTCCCTCCCTCTCTGTTTTTGTGTTACTGGGGATTGAACTCAGGGACCCCTGCATGGTAGGTAAACACTCCACCACTAATCAACACCCCCAGCCCTCTTACATTTTAAAACAGAATTATCTTATAACCATTTCAGAGCAATATTTTTACAGATAAAAATCTAATCACAGGTACCCAGAATGGTGGAGACCTTCCTCATGGTAAGCTAGTGTGAAGGTCAGTGTTTATACATTAAACATCAGGTTTTGTGTCACATGCAGCTGCTGCTGTGCACTGTCCCTGCCCCTGGCAGGATTCTTCACATTCTTCCTACACACCCCCAGGTATTCTGGGGGGGGGGTGGCCATTTGCTGACATAAACATGCTCCTGAGCCCCACACCTCCCCTCACCTGTCCCCACATGCTCTTTGTCTTAGGAGAGGTCAGGAGCAAGCTGAGGATTAAATTTAGGAACAACAGGATGTGCATTTCCTGTCTTCTTCCTCTACGGGTTGTGTGACTAGGCCAGGAGAGTTGACAGTCATGGTGGTGAACCAGAACAGCATTCAAGAATGTCAGAATTCCTTAACACTTAATTTGTCTATATGTTTTGCAGTCTTTAAAACTTTAGAATCTCCTTCCACCCAAGATTGGGTTTAGTTCCAACCTCTGCAAATGAGTGAAAGCATTTGACCCTTGACTCTCTGGGTTTGGCTAACTTTTCTCAGTATGATTTCTTCCATTGCCATCCATTTACCTTCAAAGGCCGCAATATTATTGTTTCTAATTGCTGAGTAGAATTCCATTGTATGTATACACCACAACTTTTGGATTTATTCATCCAGTAAGGGGCATCAGGGTTGGTTCCATAATTTAGCTATTGTAAATTGAGCTGCTATAAGCATAGATTTTGCTGTGTCGCTGTAATGTGCTGTACCATCATGGGCACGGCAACATATAATCTAGGACAATCATGGATATGTAGGGTGGTGAAGGAGGAGAGGGAGGGAGAATAAGGTGGGATCTAGGGTGACAATCAACAGTGTAGCATACTGTGTACCCCCCTGAGAATCCAATAATACTTGTGTAGTCATTTAATTCCGGAAAATTCATGGTCTAAGCATTTATATCACTTGTAGGGCAAAATGTAGAAGAATCAAGAGACTAGAGGGTGGGTAATGCTGGGGTAATTCTGGTTTAAGGTTATATGCCTAACACATGTTGTGTTGTATGCATTTATGATTGCATAATAACTCAACTCCTTAATAAAAAAAAAAAAACTTTAGAATCTCTGAGTGGCAAGGGTTCTCCTATGTGTGGAATCCATGTACTTGTCTGCCTGGTTGGGCCAGACATTTTGCCCTTGCTCAGTAGTGTTATTCTGGGCCTATGCTGTATTGCAAACCACAGTGAGAAAACCTCCTGTGGGCCTAGGTCTTCCATCCCTCAGGAGTTCCACAGAATGAGCCTGGGTTTTGTTTGTAGCTTGCTAGAGTAGGAACATAAGATCTCTGCCCAGCTCCCACTCCTGGGTTTGTTTTAGCACCTGTTTTCTTATCCATGTGTTGGAGATGATGGTCGTAATGTCTGCATATTTATAATCACAGGCCAGGTACTGTTCCTAGAGCTTCCTGTCTGTTAACTCATGCAGTCCTGTCGTCACCCCTGTCAGTTTGTCACTGTTATCCTCCTCGTGTTGCAGATGGGACAGGCACAGAGAGATTAGGCAACTTTCCCAAAGTTGTACAGTGACTGGCAATCTTATCCCAGAGTGTGGGCTTTTAAGCACTAAGCTACACCACCTCGGGCCTTTCTGAAGGACTGAATGGGAAAGCAGTTGAGAAGCACCTGGCTCAGGTGTGTGGTAGTGTCTTCATGATTAGTACTTCCCTTCCTTTTCTCCACTCCTTCCCTCATGAACTGGTCCCACCTTTTCCACCGTAATCTCTGCTTATTCCTTTTTCTAGAACCTTCTATCTCAGTCAGACGTATCTGCATTAGCCCCTGAGTAGAGTTTGCACATTGTTACTATTGCTATTGCTCATGCCATTCTAATTCCACCTTGCCTCCCTTCCCATTCTTATATGCTTTTATCAGCTTTGTTTTCTAATTCTTCATACTTTTATTTTATGCCTCATATAGTTGTGGGGCCATATGTAAAGAAGATCCTCTGTGAAGAACTCGGTGCCCCAGCAAACTCAGCAGTTAACTGTGTTCCTCTGGAGGATTTTGGAGGTCACCACCCTGACCCCAACCTCACCTATGCAGCTGACCTGGTGGAGACTATGAAGTCTGGAGAGCATGACTTTGGGGCTGCCTTTGATGGAGATGGGGTGGGTACAAGTGCCTTTACATGAATTCTGATATAGGCCAGGCCTAATCATGCACATGAGGGGAGAGCAGGCTGCTTCTGACAGGCCCTGGGAGACTGGTGAGCAATAGCCAGGGATCCCTTGTTTCCTATAAGGTTGGAACTAAATTACTGGAGGACCCTTTTGGATGGAAATAATAGTCTTGAAATGTAACTCATGCTTTCAATTTCAGCCATGCATTCGTATTTGCTAAATGTAGCAGGGTTATTAGGGTTTGGTTACCATGTAATGACTGGTACTTCATAAGATGCTTGTGTTCTAGGTACCTGTCTGAAGGCAGACTCCAGCTCTCAGCAGCTAATTATTTAATTACTGGAAAAAGTTTTGGTCTTATACCCATTCATTCATTCACATTAGCCAAATACTGAAACTGAAACTATGATTTTATAGCCTGTATGAAGGCTATATTGAGGGAAATTACCATTTTATCTTTTTCTCGACCATTAAAATTTTTAGAAGTAAATAGTTCTATTTACACTGGTGACCACATAATGGCAAAGAAGAGATGTGTCTTAGGTTTGTATCCTTGACATCTCATAGGAAAGAGGTACTGTGCATGTTTATTAAGTTGAAATTCTGTTTTTGTTGTTGCTATTGCTCTTGACTGGCTAGAAGCCACTATTTTCCTGAAAAATAACTTTTCCCATATCAGCATTTGGGGAAACCAAAGGGGCTCATAGCAGATATTGTCTTGTAGTACATCTGACTGCATGCTGGTGTTTGCCTCACATTCTCAGGTACTTGAGTGGCATTGTGTATCAGGCACCCAGGAGCAGTGAAGGTGACAACATATCTTGTGGGGTTCAGTACCAAATCGCAGGACTTCCTCAAAGAAGTCTGCCTTTGTTTCTCAAAGGATGCCTGTGGCCTATCAAACTGTGTGAACAGCCAACACTTCCTCTCTCATATGTTCACCCCTCCTCAGGGAGAGAGGTGATTGGTTCCAGAGTTTGGGAAAGTTCTAGGAGGTTGAAGTTAGCTGGTCTCTGCAGGGAGAACAGAGGATGTGGCTCACAAAGAGTTTGTACTTGCACTTCAGTTGAAAACAGTTTTAACTCTTGGCCATGGAGGTGCCTTTGCCCCAGTCATACTGTACAAATTTGTTAGACATGAAATCCAGTGTTTAAAGTGTAGTATAAGTAAATCTATCAGTTTTAAATTATGTAAAACTTATATGAAAGATAGTTTGATTTCTTCCATAATTTGATTAAAAGGTCTTCCTTTGAATCTCCTTTCTTCCAAAGGATCGAAACATGATACTGGGCAAGCATGGGTTCTTTGTGAACCCTTCAGACTCCGTGGCTGTCATCGCTGCCAACATCTACAGCATTCCGTATTTCCAGCAGACTGGGGTCCGTGGCTTTGCACGCAGCATGCCCACGAGTGGTGCCCTGGACCGGTAGGTCTCTCCATTCCCTTGGCCCTTCTGTCCAGGATCATCCTGGGCTTCCCCATGCCTGCTGCTGTGCTCGGAACACTCTCCTTCCCCTTTCATTGTAGCCATCTGGTGCACGCAGGTATGAGGGAATGGGTGAGGCATTTTCAGGGTTAGATGCCCTCCCCTTCTGAGCTCCCTGACACATCCACTTCCTCCACGTGGCACTCACCACACTGGGTTCTGAGCCTGCTTGCTTGCTCGGCTGCCCAGCTAGACTATGTACATCTGCAGAGAAAGGTCTGTCCTATTCACTATGCTGGACTCTGCCTGATCATAGTTTCCCTGACACATAGTAGGAAACACACACACATACACACACACCCCACCCTCACATCAAAAGGTCTGAATGCTTGAATGCTAATGAATAAGTGAATGAGTGGTACTTCCGTTGTACTCAAGACATCTTGTTGGAGGATCACTTTTCTTTCACAATGTGCATGAACTTGGAGCAATTCAAAATAGAGTTTCAACAGAACTGGATTGCCCATCCACATCCACATACAGTACTTCTTCATTTGTCCAAAATCTAAAACAGAAAGCTCACATAGGTAAAAACTTTCAGTTTTATGTTATAGAAACCAGTGACAATAAATAGTGGCTAGCTCAGATTTGTGTATATATATTTGTCTACTTATTATTTATCACTTCATTATATGAAGACTTTAATGTAGCTTATGAGATCACATCTAAAACAGCTGAAAAATAAAAAATAATAAATAACAAGTGAGGGCCAGGGGAAATATTATTAGAACATGTCAGGTGCCCAGGAAATCTTGCTGAATGACTGATAGTAGAGAAAGAACGAATGAATGAGATGTCAAGGTGAGGGAGGAAAATAGAATGTTTGAATCTAGGCTGTTAATCTTCACTGAATATTACCATGTCCTGGACACTAAACGCTTTCCATGTTTTAAGTCATTGAATTCCCAGACTGACCGCATGAGGTACATGTTATGCATAACCCCATTTTGTGGATGGAAGACAAAAGGGCAAAGAAGTTAATGCAGCCTGCAGCTCGCTCAAACTCACTAACTGAGTCAGGATTTGAACCCACAGCCTCAACCCCCAAATATGGTGCCATGCAGTAGTTTCCTGTGAGAAAGGAGATAGCTATGGAATCTGTGCTGACTTCATTTCAGCTAGCAAGAAACTAAAGACCAACATCCAGATAGCAATTGATAATTTATGCAACACTTTTTACATTTTTCATCAGTTGATAGTTTATATAGCACTTTTTACAGTTTTCATCTCAGTTGATTCTCACCACCATGCTTACTGCAAAGAAAAGAAAGCCAAAAGTCAGAGGAGTTAGCAGTCTTGTCCAAGACCCAACTGCTAAATTGGAGCAAGGATAAGGGCCAGTGCTTCTGCCTCCAGATGCTGCACATGGAGTCGAGAGCTGGTTTGTGGACACATTAAAGTGCTAGCTCATCAGGCCCTGAAATACCTTCTGTGTCATCCAGGGACAATCTGATTCCAATTGTTAAGAAGAAAAGAATTGATAATTCACAAATAGACTTGCAACAATAACATCTTAATACCCAGATAAAAGTTTATTATACTTTCGTAATTTTCAAAATCATATATTTAATTTTTTCAAATGTTAGGATCCAAACATGTTACTGCTTTGGTAGGGGCTACAACCAGAGTGGGTGAAGCTAGTGGAAGTGGGAGACCCCTAGCTGGGCACAAGGGCACATGCCTATAATCCTAGCAACTCAGGAGGCTGAGGCAAGAGAATCTCAAGTTCAAGACCAGCCTCAGAAACTTAGTGAGGTCCTCAGCAATTCAGTGAGATCCTATCTCAAAATAAACAGAAGTTTAAAGGGCTGGGAATGTAGCTCAGTGGTCAAACGCCCTTGGGTTCAATTTCTGGTACTAAAATGAAAAAGGGTACTCTCTCTGTGGGCCTTCTGATAAGAGGAGAGAAGCGTTGCTGGGAAGCTCAAAACTGGGCTGTTAGTCATCCTGTCTGTGTGAACTTCTCTGTAAAATGCTGACCTCCTAGACCCAATATTTATGATTCTATGATTGTAAATGCATCAAAACATCATTCTTCTGTTCTTTACAGAATGGTTGTAGATGTCGTCTTTAACCAAGACACATCAGTTTAAATGGCCCCTAAAACAGCCCTACCTATCTTATTGCTGTTGCTTCTTCTAAACTATTAAAGTGTACTATGAATTAATTCTTCTTCCTCTTTCCCCCTGTCCTCTGAATCCTTATAGAATAGCCCATTGTGCCCAAGTTTTCTCTTATGATTTTCCACCAATCTTAGAATTATGTCCACCTCTGAGCAATGCTAAATAGGACCCTTGATTACAGTGATGGCTGTTCTTTTCCATCCTCACATGGCCCTACTCACAGTCCTGCTGTGATGTAACTTTGATTTCATGCCTTTGAAGGGTGGCTAACGCTACAAAGATTGCTTTGTATGAGACCCCAACTGGCTGGAAGTTTTTTGGGAATTTGATGGATGCAAGCAAACTGTCCCTTTGTGGAGAGGAGAGCTTCGGCACTGGTAAGTTACAGTCGTGTGCTAGCATTTTCTTCCCCACAACTGCCACCTCCAGTGAAAGTTTAAACTGCTAAGATAGCACTGAAATAGCAACAGTAGCCGATGTGTCCTAAATCAAGACACAATTTATTTATAACAACCCTGATGAAGTGTACACATTTGAAAAGCAGCAAGCACATTCCTCCAGGAAGGCTAATTTTACTTTCATAGGATCACATCTACTGAGACAGGAAGTTTGGGGGCCTCCTTGGCAGCGGGTCATTGAGGCTGTGGGGATTAAACAGTGATAAACATATTTTTCTTCCCTTGGTGGCCAAGGAAACCTTCATAAATGTTTTCATTTCTGGGAAGAAATACGGTGGAACGAGTCAGTTTTTCGTTTTTATTTAAGAAGCTTCAGCACAGCATTAAATCTTTCTTGTTTATGTACCCAAGTTTTCTATAGCTACAAGTTATGATTTATCAAGGCTAAATGAAGGGAGACCATTAGGTTGGAACTAAGTTGGTAGGTAATCAAGAAATTAAAAATACATCCTTGTGCATGATGGTATGTTTGTAAATTGTAGCAGGGTGGAAGGGTGTGATTAGGTATATGCTGGGGGTGATCTAAGACCTTTAGACCCCACCTTGTATACTGGCTATATTTCTCTTCCCATCCAAATACTGATCTGAACTCCTACCTTCTTCCTACTACCCCATCCCACCTCTTCGATCTCTTTTCCAAACACCTGGCATGTGGCCCTTTCCTGTGTGTTGGTCTCCAGTCGGTTTGCAAGGGACTTAACTGGCTGTCATCTCTTCTATTCTCTCTCCCCAATATTTTGAAAAGAACTGCTCCTTTAGTACACTATGGCCACTTGCTACCAAAGAAAAGAAGATCAAAACCAAACATTCCCTCAGCCCTACAGTTGAGTTGCAATTCATGTTCTGTTAACAGATCAGAATATTGATTTCCTTTCCTTTTCTTTCCTACAATTCCAAATGCAGTGGGTAGAATGAACTAGTAGATTTGATGCATGTGTAACAACATTCTAAGTAATTTAACATCCTTGGGAGAGCAGCAGTATTCTTGGGCAATGAGCTGATTTGATAGAATTGGAAGGTATTAATAAAGATGAATACTTTTGAGGGTTGAGCAGTGCCAAAAAGAATGTTAGATGGTTTCTGGTAGTTCTGACTTGAATCAAAGAATAAAGCCTACTGCTCGGTCCTCTCTTATTATGTAAAATGTGGTTAGTGCCATGTTATTCCTTGACATATTACATAAATGCTAAGTGAACATCTGAGGAGGTCTTTACCCATGAAATTCCCCCAGTGTTACCCAGCCCAGGCGTGGCCTCTGTCATTCTTTTTGGATGAAGGTGTCTTTGGAGGTAGGCACTGTTTTAACCCTGTGGTTTCCTGCCCCCATGTACCTATATCAGTGCTGAGCCTGGTGAAATGAGAGAAGTCCAGATCAGGTTTTCTGGAGTGTGTGGGTTTGTGGAAGATTGCTAGTTTTATAAGAGGTTTCTGGGGATCAACAGAGATTGGGAAATTTGGAACCCACCTCTCTATCTTGAATATTCACAATGATATTAGCATTTGAAAGTTCCAGAACATTCTATCATAAGAAATCTTATTAGTATAATTTGACCCAGTTACCCACAATACCACAATCAATCAATATTGATTGATTGATTGATTGATTTGGCAGTACATCCAGTAACGTCTTGTCCATAGACCCACATGGGAAGCTTTGGGCAAGGAGGACCAGAGCTGCAGAAGCAAGCAGGAGCCCCTGTGTTGACTGGGCAGGGACAGGCTGAGGACAAGGCAGCAGAAGCTGCTGCTGTCTTGCCCAGCAGGACTTGAAGAACTAGCAACTGCTCCCAGGTCTGTCTTCTCCAAGCTGCCTGTCCTTGCTTCCTCTAGTTGTTCTTTATTTCACATTGCATGTATATGCCCAGCACCAGCTTCCAGATGCTTCTGAGTTCATCAGTGCCCCTCTTGGAAGGTCATGGCCAGAACCAAACCCAGATCTTGCCAGGTTGGCCTGCAGAGTAAAGAGGAGGGAAGATGCTTATTTCTAGTGAGCTGGGCGCTGGACTTTCCTTTATATAACTTTCACTTATGTTAGCTTTTAGGAAATTTTATAATACTGCTTAGCCCAAATCAGGTTACACAGATAATCAAGCCCTTAATATTTTTAGCCGGAAGCATTTATCTAGAAAAGTCCCTCCCTATTCTATATTTTTTAAATCAATTTCTTTGAATGAAAGTAGCAGACTTTAGACTATTCCTTGACAAATTTTGTTCTGATTTTTAACCTCTTTTGTATTAGCATTTGAAATAAAATCAAGCCATGGTTTTATTTTCCCTTTGATATCTTTTATATCCAAAGAGAGAATGAAACTAACCCATAAGCTCTTCCTCTCTCTTTGAGAAAAAGAAACTTAAGTTAAACAATTTGGGAGCTAGAGTGGTGGCTCAGTGGTTGCAGCGCGTGCCTCGTAAGCGTGAGTACATGAGTTCAAACCCCAGCACCACATACACAATGAGGTCTCTGAGCAACGAAAGCCACATGAAAAACTAAATAAAAAATTGATTCTCTCTTTCTCTCTCCCTGTCCCTCTCTCTTAAAAAAAAAAAAGATAAACAGTTTGTTAAAGATAAGAAATTGTTAAATCATTCAGCACTGTGAAAACCAGACTGCATACCCTGGTCTCCAGGGCTGTGACTGAATGCAGCTGAACTCAGTTAACTGAGCTCTGATCTACATGATGGAGATGTTGGTGTCCACCTGTGGTGGCCCTTGCTAGTGAGTGATTCCAACAATTCCTTGACAGAATTGACAAGGGTGCACATTCGTGGTCCTCTAAGCACTGAAATACTTGAATTCTATAGTTTAGTTAAATATTAATTGCTTTATTTCTGCGTTTTTCTGAGTGAGAGCAGGAGCAATCTCTTGGGAAAGCCTCCTTTACCTTCCAGAGTGGGCCAAGTTCCCTGATTATTTGGTTTCATGACACCACATGTCTATCCTTTATTGAACTTGTTGTGGCTAGAATTTCACAATTACTTATGATCATTTGATTAATGTCCATTGACCCCACTAGATTGTAAGTTCCATGGGGACAGGGTCTTATATGTCTGATTCTCCATTGTATCCCAGAAGCCTCCTGCAGAACCCTGCCTATAATGGGTACTCAGTAAATGCTTATTGAATGAATGATTGAGCACACTGCCTGTGGCACCTTCCGTTTGGACAAACAGAATCTTACTGTCATTTGATGAAATTTCCCATGTAAGGCTGGAACCATAGGTGACCTGTCAGGGTTTTCCTGCTGAAGCTACCACCTTCTTGGAGAGTCCTCACCTCACCTCACACAATGGGACTCTTGTGAGAACTCAACACCACTCCTACTGCAGGGTGCAGGGTTAGAACACCAAGGTCTTTACAGGAAGAAATGAGCTCCTGTAAAAAGAATAGAAACGGTTACTTGTAGAGAGGTGCAGAGGAGAACTGGCTCACCAAGTAAAACAAACCCCTAGCATTTAAAGAACAAGCCTGTAATACTGTGTAACTAACATTACCAAATACACACCAATGTGCTCATGGTGGAGAAACAGCAACTTTCTTGCTTGATTATCATAATCACAGAGGCTGGGACACATCGTTAGACATCAGCATTGCACACGCCAGAGATAATGTGTTTTTGATAGGGAGTCAGAAATGGAGGGCCGAACTGCTCAGGATGGACCCGTAGTTTTGCTGATCTCATGTGCCAAGCTGTTTTCTCCTCCTGTCTGTGGACAGTGGTGCACCTGAAGCAATGGCAGAGGGCAGAGCGTCACTTCTATCCCACTCTGGCCACGTTAGAAAATTGAAGGTAAAATCACCGAGTAGTCTAGAATGTCACTACTTTTGAGACACTTCATCGGAAAAATGGTGGGCTTGGGAAAGAGGGATAAGAAACCTGGTTGAAGATGAACTTGGTATCCTTTGGAGATGTGTCAGTAAGTCATAGTCTGTTCATATCTAAAGACTAACAGTACTTTTTTTCTTTGTCCCATCTTTAAGTGACAATGTATCATATACAAGTGAAAACTTGAAAAAATATGGATGCTGATGTAGGCTCTGGCGACTGGACAGTGAGCCAGATACCCTCTTGGAGGGCTTCACAAGTTTCCATCAGGGAAAGGAAGGCTGTCTCTGGCAAGGCAATTACAGATGTGTAAAGTGAAAGGAGGTGGCGCATCAAGTGTCTGGGAGCTTTGTCCTCAGGATGCCTAACTGTTTTGTGGTGCAGGATATCAGATTTTCTATCTCTCCCCATTCTGATTTTTTTTTTTTAAAGACAGAAGGACAGTGTGAGAGAGAGAGAGAGAGAGAGAGAGAATCAATTTTTATTGAGTTTCCCACATGGCTTTCGTTGCTCTGACACTCAGTTGTGCACGTGGGTGCTGGTGTTTGAACCCATGTACTTGCGCATGCTGGGCAAGTGCTGTAACCACCAAGCCACCGCTCCAGCCCCCATTCTGATTTTTTTATTAAGAAAATTAGTTATTGTACAATCAAAAATGCATCCAAAGTAACAATTTGATATGAATATATTCTTAATTTTGATTTACCTCCTAGATCTCTCCCTATTCTCCCTCTCTTTCCCCCTTCCCTTCCCCAGCCTCCCCTTCCCTCTCCTTCCCCATACATATCTATGATTGCCCTTAGATTATTTGTTACTATGCGTTTGCTGGGTCTAATACATGAGGTTGTCCCCATTCTGATTTGCCTGGCTCTTGAGTACATTTCCCCATAGGGAAAGCCCCAGGGGATGATTTCAGCATCCCCTGTCTGGAGATATCCCAGAGAGAATACCCCAATAGAACAAGGCTTGTGCCCTGGTTATAACTAACTCAGTTAAACTGTTGCCTCAGGTCTATCTCCTCATCTGTGGGTCTTTGTTCATCCCTGAGGGCAGGAGCTGTATCTCCTGTATTCACCGTGGTCCTTGGAATGCACAGATTGCTATTATTGGTTGAGTTATGAAGTGAAGTCAGTGTTAAGATACAGCTCCAACCCATCAGGCACTTACTACCTCCCTCCAGAGGGGCCTCATGGAGAGGGAACAAAGGTTCAGGGTGGTCACATGGAAGTGCAGGAGTTGCTGAGTGACAGCCATGGGCTCCTGGAGACAGCCTCCTCCCTGGTGGCTGGAGTGGCTGGAGAAGGCCTCCTGTTTAGCTCACTATCCCTTCTAAGTGGTTTGAGCAATGGAAGGCAAAGATGACAGGACGGTGGGCAGAACAGGTCTGCTGAGCCTCCCAACCAGTTAGCCGAGGACTGTCCATTCTGGGAGAGGTCCCTCTGGAGAGGTGACTGGGGGCCCAGCATTAGCTGGGGCACAACACATAGTCTAGGGGGTATGATCACGGGGCCGACAGCGGCACAGAGCAGGGTAAGGACAGCATGCTGGGCAGGGGTGAGTTGAAAGTAGCTGCTGGAGATACTAGCCAAGCTAGTATGGGTATGTGGGGTGGAAATTTCCAGGCAGAGAGAACAGCGTGTCCAGGGGAATGTGGGACAGATAGAAATGGGCAGAGAAAGAGAGCGAGAGAGACAGATGCTGGTACTTTCAGAGAACTCCATGTAGCTGTTTTTCAGTGGCCCCTTCCACAGGCTGCCTGCCGCCTGGCTGGGGCAGATGCCAGGGTAACTCCTAGATGCCCATGTTGGTGAATGTAACCTGATCCCTAAGCTGTTAGCCCTTGGCTCCCTTAGCAAGGGCTGACATTTTTCTTGGCTGAGACCCAGAGTGTGCCCTGACTGAGCCAGTTGTACTTATCACAAGGTGCTGATTAGGCTGAAGTGAAGTGACAGGTGTTGGAAGATGCTGAAGGGGCAGAACTCTCTTGTGCTCCATGGGTCCCTGAGCTGGATCGAGGATGAACAAGCCCACAGCAAAACTCAGCATTGCCTCCGCGCTGGCTGGGCCCACAGTCCAGAATGTTGGCCCTTTTCTCACACTTAAGTGTGCGTGGCTCCCTTTGCTTTTTAAAAATGAAAACATAATGATACAAATGAATTCGAGTTCATCTTGGGAGAAAAGGAGAAAACATGCTATGTTCCCACCGCGCAGCAGAAAAAAAGCACTGACTTTTAGTTTTCCATTTTCTTCCCCAATTGTATGGTTAAGGTACATTTTTTTTTTTAAGAGAGAAGGACAGTGAGAGAGAGAGAGAAAGACAGAGAAAATCAATTTTTATTGAGTTTTTCACATGGCTTTTGTTGCTCTGACACTTAGTTGTGTACGTGGTGCTGCGGTTTGAACCCATGTTCTTGTGCATGCCAGGCAAGCGTCCTAACCGCTGAGCCACCGCTCCAGCCCCATTAAAAAAAAAAAAAAAAAGAGGGAGAGCGACAGTGAGAGAGAAAAAGAGAGAATCAATTTTATTTAGTTTTTCATATGGCTTTTGCTGCTCTGACACTTTGTTGTGTACATGGTGCTGGAGTTTGAACCCATATCCTTGCTCATGCCAGGCAAGCACCGTGACCACCAAGCCACCACTCCAGTCCCTCTGCTTCTTAACAATTATGTGAGAGATGAGCATTGTCCCCATTTTACTGTTGACAAAACTGAGGCTCAGAAAGCTAACAGACTTGTTCAAATTCAAATAGTTTCTAAGTAACAGCCTCAAATTCAAGTCTTTTGTTTCTTAAGTATAAATCAGTTTCTGTGGAGCCACAGTTATAAAAGCAGTGTAGAAACACTTGCATTCTCCATTGCCTCTTTTCACTAGAAAACTGATATTATTTCACCAGAGCAATGAAGGAAATGAAATTTACCCCACCTTCCCCAGTGTTAATCAAATTAGCAAGAGTCTCGGTACATCTAAGATGGTCAATGAAATTAATCAGAATTCCCAGAGAGACCACGGATCCTGCAAATGGAATAGAATGTTTGTTTATGTAACTCAAGGCTGATATTTCATTGATAATACGAGGTGTGTGATTTAGTAGTCTCTGAATAATTTGGTCAGGGTTGGAATGATTTCTTAGATTTTATTTTAGATTTAATTTTCTATCCACATGAAAGAAAAAAATCTAAGTTCTTTATTTAGAATGAAAAATATTACCTCCATGCTATAAAAAAAGAATTTAAAGAATGTACAATTTTATGTTATTTTAAAACTTTTAAAGGAAGAAAAAATACAGTGGACGAAAAAAATCCAGTGGAGCACAAATAATTCCAAGCTGTACACTGCAGTCATGATCTCCCAACATATTGGGAAGCTGCCAGAATCCTGCTTCTCCAGATGAGCTGTGGCCAAAACATCATCATTTGCAAAAGCCAAAAGAGGCAGAAAGCTAACTCTTTGATCCTTAAACTAGCAATAAAGGCAAATAGAAGTCTATAGATGATCAAATTGGGTAAACATTTCCAAAATTTGTTATGTATTGCACTACAAATCCTGTGTATATCTCTAGTTTTACTAATACCTCTTCTAAAAGTGGTGTCCTATTGAAGAGAAAAAAATTTTTGAAAGAAAAAATTATATATTTTTTATGAACCCAAAAGAGAAGAAAATGTTGGAGTAGATGAATTAATGAATTGATTCATTCAGTCAAGCCCCCCTTCACAGTTATCTGCCATATTCCCTGTGCTATGCTAGTCATCATGTAAATAAAAAATGCTTTTAAGAAGCACATGGTTAGTGGGGAGGACATGATTGGGGCTCAAGAAGAATGATACTACCCCAGATGTCTCTTTTTTTTTTTTTTTTTTTTGGTACTGGGAATTGAATTCAGGGGCACTTTACCACTGAGTTACATCCCCAGCCCTTATTATTTTTTATTTTGAGACATAGTCTCACTAAGTTTCTTAGGGCCTCACTAAATTACTGAGGCTGGCCTTGAACTTGCGATCCTCCTGCCTCAGCCTCCAGAGTTGATGGTATTACACCCCCTTTGGGAACCCAGATGTCTTATATAGGTTGCAGTAGAAGACAGAAGAGAAAGGAGCTCATAACTGCCTAGGGAAGCTGGGAGCTAGTCTCGAAGAAGAGAAGATATGCAAACTGGTTTTAAAAGAATGAAGAGGGGATGGAAAGAAACAAACCACACGCCTGCAACATGGCCAGCACTGTGCCAGATAGTCTGACAGCTCCAAGAAAAGACCCTGGGAGGCCAAGTAGAGTAGGAAGGTACATAAAGAATTCAAGATATCACAGTGTGCAAAGCATGATTATAGAGGGATTGTATAGAGTCCTATTCAGAAAACAGAGCTCAATATAATCTATATTTTGTTTTGTTTTAGATTGAGGGGTTTAAAAGGCTGAAAATGAGAGTTCTGCCCCACATCAAGCTCTTGGGAAGGGTCTCCATGCACACAGGCACATTCAAAGAGCCAGTTCCTGCATTTGGTAAAGATTTTAGAAAGGACCTTAGCAGGAGATAGAGGTATCAGTTTGTTTAAACAGTCCTTATTGATTGAAGAACGATGTCCTAGAGAGGGAGTTCTGGATTCATGAGTAGGCCTACTTTCTGGGAAGTTGCTTTCCGGAAGGTTCATACTAGTGTACACTTCTACCAGCATCCCAATGGAGTCCCTTTTCCCTTATGCCCTCCCCTGATACTGGGTGTTCTAATTTTAAAAATTTGTGACCATTTGTCAAACAAGTGGCAGTTTCTTATTGTGGTTCTAACTTTAATTTCTCTTCTTAAAATTACTGCCAGATTTTTATAATGTTAATTCATTATATTTATTTATTTGTTTGTGAATTGCCTGATATATCATTGGCCTATTTTCCTTTAAGGTTTTGCCTTTCTTTTATCAACATGTAATTTTTTTTCCCCAGTACTGGGGATTGAACCCAGGGCCTCATACATCTAGGCAAGCACTCTACCGCTGAGCTGCATCTCCATCCCCTTTTGTTTTGAGACAGGGTGTCAGTAAGTTGCCCAGGTTGGCCTTAAATTTGCCATTTTCCTGCCTCATCCTCCCCAATAGGTGGGGTTACAGGAGTGGGCCACCAGCAATACATAAGAATATTTTCCTATGTTAAGTGTATTAAATATCTACCTTAAATAATTAAAAATTGTAAATGTGTTTACTTTTTAAAATGTCAATGACCTTTTGATTTTTTTCTATAGTAGTACTCTTATATAGAAATTTAATTAAGTAGATAAATACACCAATTTTTTCCCTTTGTTAATACTGTATTTATTTTTTTTTACATATTTATCACCCCCAAGATTTACCAAATATTTGTAATGGTCAGGATATTTTTGCCATTTAAAACTTATTTTGTTTTATCCCTCTCACATTAATACTTTGTGATTTATATATCAAGTTGTACCAAATTATCCCACTGACATTTTTATTGACATTTATCTTAAATTTCTAAATTACTTTGGGAAGCATGAACTTCTTATCACTATTATGTTGCTTTATTGAATATGTAATTCTGTCTGTACACTACAGTCCCCAGGAAAATTTCATGACTTTTCTCATTGTACCTGTGTGCTCACTGTTGAATTTGCTCCCCAATATTTTGGAAAAGTCACTGTCTCATAGCAGCTTGCTCTGCCCTGCCAGGTTCCGACCACATCCGTGAGAAAGATGGACTGTGGGCTGTCCTTGCCTGGCTGTCCATTCTAGCCACCCGCAAGCAGAGTGTGGAGGACATTCTCAAAGATCATTGGCAAAAGTATGGCCGGAACTTCTTCACCAGGTAAAGCATAGCCTGCTGGGTTTGGGGTAGGGTTGGGGAGCTGTGCAGAGGGAATTCTTACACATTCAGTGTCTTTCCTGTCTTAGGTGATAATAAAACTCTAGTTCATCCAGTTTCTACCAATTGGAGATTTTTAAAGTAATTCAATGAGGTGAAGCCAAATTTTATGTCAGCCATAAAGAACAGGGCTAAAAAAAATTTAGCTAGAATAATCAAAAAATAAATGCTTTATAAGCATTTTGAACGGTACCCCTTGCATGGACATGATAATAATGTTGGACATGGATTTAGAAACATATATTTGAACTTCATTTCTGGTCGTTACTAAAATGGAAAGTCACTTGACCTTTCTTTCTACTTGGTTTCCTCATCTGTAGCAATGGAAACAATGGTCTAGCTATTGAGAGATTAAGTGAAATATGAGTCTGACAGTGTTTTCTAAACTATGGAGTACTAAAAGTATGAGATTTTTTTCCCCTTAAATTGTGGAAACAACTTTGCTTAGTCAAGGTCTACTTTTCTGGCTCATTAAAATAGGTCCCCAAATACTGTAAACCTATGGGTATTTCATTCCTTGATTCAAGAAGTGTTTGTTGTACAGCTGCTTTCTCCTAGGTACTGGGGATTGCACAGCGATCGGTGGTAGAACCTTTGCTTAGCATGTCCTAGACCCTGACTTCCATCCCTAGCACCATTAAAAAATCTTTATCAGAAGTATTTTTCACTAATTCCAATTTGCTGGTCCCCCAATAAGTGCAAAAATCTAACAAATGTTTTTCCTGGACTTTAGTATTCTAATTATGAAAAGAAAGCATGACAAAAAGAATATTAAATGAAGTGTTTATTTGCAAGAAATGTATGGATGCAATTTCTCTAGACCTCAGGTGCCTTTTCTATAAAATAGGTGATTTAGACTAGATGATTTTAAAACTATATTCCAGATTTAATAATCTGTGACATTGGATAGTCAAGAAAGAATTCAACCTTAAACAATTTGGACTTTCTTAACCAGAATCCTTTTATTAACTTTGCACAAGTTCATTGATCTTTTCCTCCCTCAAGTTTTTTATTTTTAAAGAGAGAGAGCTACAATGAGAGGGAGAGAGGGGGAAAGAGAATCAATCTTATTTAGCTTTTCGTGTGGCTTTCATTGCTCTGACACTTCATTGTGTATGTTGAGCTAGGGTTCAAACCTGTGTCCTTGCACCTGCCAGGCAAACACTGTAACTGCTGAGCTACCCCACCAGCCCCCTCCCTCGTTTTACTCTTTTGTAGAAGGCATAAATCAAAAATTCCCATCTGGCATCATGTAGTAGTTCTGGGAACCAAGCAAGAATGCACTCTTTAGTAGCCAGAAAAACCTGTAATTCAGAACAGTAGTCATGAACTCTCTAGAGTCTGGAGTTTCAGAAAAAGAGCATTGAGCCCGGCATAGTGGCACACTCATGTAATTCCAACTACTTAGGAGGCAGAAGGATCTCAAGTTCAAGGCCAGCCTAGACAACTTAGCAGGATCTGTCTCAAATATTAAAAAGGGATGAAGATGTTACTCAGTGGTACTGCACCCCTGGTAAGTTCCCAGTCCAAAAACAAAGCAAAACTAGGTTGTGCTCCATGGTATCCTCCAACACTTAGCTCCTACTAGAAACTGCATAAATGTGTTTTGAGTAGACAAATGAATGAGTTCATGAATTGTTAGAGTTGAATAAGGTTAGGAGCAGGTTTTAAGAGAAAGTAACTCTTGAATTAATTAGAAATCTCCATATAAAGGCTATTTTAGCATATTTTATTTAGCATATTTTGTTAATTATCAAATATAACTGTTAACCAAGTATTCCAAATCAGATTCTGAGAACCTGTGTTTATGATTAGTGTTGACTCCATTTTATCTTCCATTTCTTGAATGCATTGCTTCATAAGCACCTCAAAAGTTATTGATAGGACAGCTAAAACTGAAAGAGATGGGGCAACTGGCCAAGTGTTGTGCAACCAGTAGAGCCTGGACCCGCAGATAATTCTGTGCCTAGGATTCATAAAGCATTTTCTTTGGACACTCAAAGGTCACAGACATAAACCACAAACACCTGGTTGTAATTTCTTTCTCTATCATTTTAACTGGGGGAAAGAGCTGACCTCAAGATTAAGGGGATTGTTTTGTCCTTGGTTCATGGAATCTGGGAGCCTGAAAAAGTGGGCCTTAAATCCCCAGGATTTCTCATGTCTCCCGGGTGTCATCTTGCACATCCCATATTTGTTTCACTATTGCCAGTAAATATAGACTCGGCTCTCTTGGGCCTCTAAAAAGTAACTCTCTCAAAAGGATGTATGCCACTAGGTTAGGAAAAACCACTTGCAAGACTCTTCAACCTCCTAGGAAAGGAGTTGGGGACAAGTCTTGAAGGAAAAGTAATTGTCACAGAAACTCATTGCTGGTGCACTTTTCTTTTCTTGGCCCTGTTGCGTCCATACCAGATCTTCTCTGTCAGAGTGGATCCAAAACACTTTAGACCAGAATCCACCTCCTCTGCAAGGCGGGGTGGCATATCAGATGTAAAGAGTTCATTTTTGGTTCCTTTGTCTGGTGGGTGAATCCTGGCCTTGCTTTTGGAAGCTCCTGTGGAGACGGGAGCCCTCCTTAGCCAAACCTCAGCTGCCTCAGGCAGGCCCTAGCATCACCCCAAAGGGGCTCCAGGAGCTCGGAACACAGTGCCTGAGTTGTGTGCTCCTTTAGGTGGCCTTCTGTGGAGGTAGCAGCACTTTTGATTCCACCTTCTTGGGATGTGGTGATTCGGTGTCAGATTGTAGAGTCAATTTGGAGAGCCAAAGCCTTTGAAGCATGTGGTGGTTGATTCTGTAGACAAGCCGAGGAGAGTTTTTTGTGTGTACAGAAGCCCCCACCCCTTCATTGAAGTCCTCCAGACCCTTTTTTCGCCCCTGTTCTGTTCCATCCCCACTGCTGGCGAGTTGGTAGTTCTAACTTCAGAGGTTAGAAGGCTTGGGATGGGGTGGTGGAGGGAGGACCAATCAGACAATGAAGACAACAGCGCTGATGCACCTGAGTGTGAGCTGAAGCCAGCCCGGGCCTCACCTCTGTGGTCCCCAGGTATGATTACGAGGAGGTGGAAGCAGAGGGCGCCAACAAGATGATGAAGGACCTGGAGGCCCTGATGTTGGACCGCTCCTTTGTGGGGAAGCAGTTCTCTGCAAGCGACAAAGTCTACACAGTGGAGAAAGCTGATAACTTTGAATACAGTGACCCTGTGGATGGAAGCATGTCGAAAAATCAGGTAGGAGCAGATTTATGTGTATGTGGGAGAGGGGCCCCTGAGCATCATCTCTGAACAGAAAAATGCAGAAGGCTATTTGTTGTGTTTCCTTCACTGCCCTGTGTTTCTGGGTTAGCTGTTTTGGGATTTTCTTCCACATTCCACCTGGCTGTCAGGTGCACTTGTAGGAAGAATGTTTTTTGCCCTGGTCCTTCAATCTCCTATGCCTTCATTCTGGGATTCTTAGCCTATATGCCAGAAGGACTTTTACTCCCTCTAGAATCATATGCAAGATGTCAATGTGGAAGGTAGGTGCAGAAAGGAGCTCTAGAATCAGAAAAAGGTGAACCATGGCCTTAGATATGAATACCCCTCTTTTCTCTCCAGAAATTGTTGCAGAATGATGGCACAAGGTGACATTACTATACATATTCCTTTCATATGTTCTAAATCTTAATTAAGAGTATGTCTTTCTAAACAAGACATTCCTGGTTGTAGAAATGTTAGCTGTTGCCATCTGCAGCCTGCCTGGCACAGCAGTGTGTATAGGGACATCACAGTTGGGAACCCACACCATCCTGGTTGCTGACAGAATTGCTAGGGTTCCCTCATATGCCCTCTTCTGAAGCTGCAGGCAGTTAGATCTTTCACTGGCCTCTGGGTCTGTTGTGGTCACAGAATGGAGTCGTCTCTGAAAATTCAGAAGCATACGTAATAAAGAAAGGATGACGATTCTGTTATAGCCTCCCAGTTTGCTTTTTCTCAACAGACCCAGAGTTTGGGCCTGGTCCTTTCCAAGGGAAGTTTGGGAAAGTAGCCTACACTCTGCTGTGCATCTGGCATTTGCCAGGAGGGAGGAGGGTCACAGAGGTGAGGCGGGAAGCCTTGGCCTGGGGCAGGGGGGCTGCTCTGTGCACTGTGTGAGGAAGGAGGCATCAGCAGCATGTTGTAAAATTAGAAAACCTGACCATTTAGGTGGAAGTTTAGGTAGGAGAGAAAATGTTCTGAAGTTGTTATAGCTTTTATAATCAAGTGAAAAGAATTTTGAAGCTTCAGGTTGATATTGTGGGGGAAGGAGACTAACCTTGGTATGTTTCTAGAAAACAAAATGTGGTAAGTGAGAATGAACTATATCCTCCTCAGTGACTGACTGGTTCCATCTGGAGTTCCCCCTAATGAATGTCAAAGCAGGACATGGTTAAAACCACACCGGGGTTGGTGATGAGCAGCAGGTGAGCAGGTGAGGAGTAGTGTTTCCTTCTAGTCTTTTGCATTATGCAGAGTCCATCTTTTTGTAAAAGAATTGAGAGATTCATAAAATACGAAGGATCTTCAGGCAATGATATGGCCCGGTCTTCTTCCCTTAGGCTAGGGAATACCTACCTGAGAGTCTCTGACGTTTCCCTGAAGTGAGATCATTGGGGACCAGAGGTACTGCTAGGGAGGGAAGGAGAGATGAGCCAAGAACAGGGTGGGCTCAGCCCTGCACCCACATGGCCACTCTGAGTCATTAGCGTGAGCAGGAGACTGACTGCTGGGTTCTGCTTGATAGGTTGGGAATAGCTGCTGTCTGCCCCCTGGGACATGTGGCCTTCTGTTCTGTTTCTGAAACTCTGTCCAGTATCTGGTAAAGAGACCTACCCAATGTCAGCCTGGAACCTCTTTCTCTCTGGCTTCAGCCCATTCTGTCCACGTCTCCCTTCCCAGCTGAGGGTCCATTTTCTGCATCTTGCTGCTTAACTTACTTATTAAGCTTCACACTGGAATGCCGGTCCGTAAATCACAGGGAAGCCCTCATGGCACCCCTTGTAGCACCCAGCTCAGGCCTACCCCAGATGCTGAAAATTCTTCTCCATGTTACCTAAGTCCAGTCACCTGGATGCAGTGAGAAGGCAGACCCAGGAGACCCAATGGCTGCCTCTTACCAAGGATCTGATCCTCTGGTTGACCAAGTAGGGGTGAGATTAGGTCTCCAGATGGACCCCTCGTAGCATGCCAGTCTTCATCCTCCTTTTCAGCAAACGGGGAAACAGTCTGTGCTTGTCTTTTCCAGGGCTTGCGGCTCATTTTTGCCGACGGTTCTCGCATCATCTTCCGACTAAGTGGCACTGGGAGTGCAGGGGCCACCATTCGACTGTACATTGACAGCTATGAGAAGGATGTCTCCAAAATCAGCCAGGACCCCCAGGTAATGCCTGAGCCCTGTGCCTTGTTTAGTTCTTCCTGTTGGAGGGAATGATATCGGCTCCACTGAGCTGTGTTATCATACCCCGCTTCTCAGTGATACGCCAGGGCCCCAGCTGTGCACGCCTTCCTCCATGTCTTCTGTCATCACGTGACAGAATAATAGATAATAACAAGCATAAGAAAATGATAAACAATTATCCGAGCTTTGTGCTGTTTGCCAACATCTGCTCTAAGCCGGTTTATAAATAAACTCAATTCTCAAATGAGTAGACTCTATTATTCTCCTTACCACGGATAAGGAAACTGAGGCACAGCGAGGTTAGATACCAGTTTGCATACCTAGTAACTGACAGATTCAGGATCACTAATCTTTACATCAGCATGTCATATGGTGTTTTGCTGTCACTGATCATGTGTCTGTGCCTGGTGGATCATCCACTCTGGCAGAACATACACAATTCTGGATTTGGTAGGGAACAGGGAGAAGTGGTTTTATCTTCATGGAAAAGTTTGCTGTTGCAGCCTAGCGGGTTGAGTTCCTGGTCACACCTGCAGTGTCTCCAGGAGTATGTCAGAGTGAGAAGTGACCATGGGAATGAAGGTTGAGACCGAACAGCCACCAAAATGGAGGATCCAAGGGGAGGAACGACATACAGGGGAGTTTCCCTAAGTGTGTTCCTGACCACACGCCTCTTAACAGATGTTCCCCAGCCAGAGCTTCACAGCCACAAAATGTTCAGGAAGGGTGGCATTAGCCCTTTGTTGGTGACTCAACACATACTACACCTTAAAGGCTAATAGAAGCCTTTATAGGTGCCCATTAAAATGATATTTGCTGGGGCTGGAGCGGTGGCTCTGTGGTTACGGTGCTTGCCCGTCATGCACAAGTACACGGGTTCAAACCCCAGCACCATGTGTTCGAACCCAGCAAAGTGTTGGAGCAACGAAAGCCACAGGAAAAACTAAATAAAAATTGTTTCTTTCTGTCTCTCTCCTCTCTCTCACTGTCCCTCAATCTTTTAAAAAAAAAAAAAGATATTTGCTGAAGGACCTGAAAAGTCATTTTTCTATTTTCTGTTAAATATTTTTTTCTAAGAAGACATACAGATAGCCAACAGGTATATGAAAAGGTGCTCAATATCACTAGCCATCAAGGAATTGGAAATCAAAACAAAAACAATGAGATATGAAGATACATATGTATATCTTGTCATTTGTGTTAACATGACTGACCATGGAAAACACGCTGAGTGAAATAAGCCAAACACAGAAAGACAAATTCTACATGATCTCATTTATGTATAGAATCTAAACAAAAAACGTTGAACTCATGGAAACAAAGACTAGAAAGGTAGTCACCAGAGGCTGGAGAAAATGGGGAGATGTTGGTTGAAAGTCCAGAATTTCAGTTATGTAGGATGCAGTAGTTCCCAACAGCTAATGTACAACATGGTGTCCAACATGGTGACTATAATTAGTACCGCTATTTTGTGTACTTGAAATTTACTGAGAGAGAGAGAGCCTGGTGCAGTGGTGCATGCCTGTAAGCCCAGTGATTCAGGAGGCTGAGGCAGGAGGGATCACAAGTTCCAGGCCAGCCTGGGCAACTTAGAAAGACCTTGTCTGAGAATAAAAAATTTCTAAAAAGGACTGAGGATGTAGCTCAGTGATACAGCTCTTGCCAATCATGACTAAGGCCCTGGGTTCAATCCACAGGACTTCTCCAAAATATAAAGAAAAAGAAATTTACTGAGAAAGTAGACCTTTATTGCCTCACTCCCACTACCACATAAGAAAGTAACTGTGTGAAGAGATTGATATGTTAACTAGCTTGACTATAGTAGTCAGTGTACCATGATAAGTATATAAAAGCAGCATGGCTTTTTTTTTTTAAGAGAGAGTGAGGGAGTTATTTTTTCATCTGGTTTTTGTTTTTCCTCCACTTAGTTGTGTATGTGGTGCTGAGGATCAACCCCAGGTCCTCACACATACCAGGCAAGTGCTCTATCACTGAGCCACCACCTCTCCAGCCCCCAAAGCAGCATGTTTTATACCTTAAATATAAATAATTTTTATAAATTTTTTTGAAAGAGAGAAACAACTTTATTTTTAGTTTTTCACATGGCCTTCGTTGTTCCAACACTTAGTTGTGTACATGGTGCTGGGGTTTGAACCCGGGTCCTCGTGCTTGCCAGGCAAGCGCCGAAACTGCTGAGCCACCACTCCAGCCCCTATAAAATTTTAAAATAAAATAAAAAGTATTTTCCATGCCTTTTTTCCTCACAAAACCTTTTTCCTTCTTTCACCTAGTTTAAATTCTTTAAAACTCATTTGGAAACTTCTGGCATGGTGGTTTGAGCATAGGTTTTAGAATTAGGTCTTTTTAAAAAATTCTGTTCTGTTTTTTGTTAACTGTGTGTCCCTAGATGAGTTATTTCACTTTTATGAATCTTGGTTTCCTTGTCTACAAAATAGCAGAGTAGTAACTTCATAGAGTCATAGGGACTTAGGTAGGTATATAATACTTAAGCATGAATTTTGAGTACAAAATACTTAAACATTAGCAGGAACATAGGATTCACTTTTGGGGAAGATTAGCAGTTATAGTTGTTCTTTTTGTATTTTTGAGTTTAAAATATTTTGAAACTTGGTAAGAAATCATAGCATAAACTTTCCCATCTTAGCCATTTTAAAGCATACAGTTTAGTAATGTAATGTTATTTGTCTTGCTGTCCAATAGATCTTCAGAACTTTTTCATCTTGCAAAACTGAAACTTGATACCTTTGCACCATAACTTTCCATTTTTCCCTCTGCTCGATCCCTGGCAGCCATCCTTCTACTTTCTGTACCTGTGAATGCAATGAGATACTTCACATAAGTGTTATAGCTGCTTTTATTACTAAAAGAGGTGGCAAGGGAATCCCCCATTTGTACATGTTTTCCAGTAGCCAGGCTTCAGCTTTGATATCCAACAGATCCCTAAACATAAACCAAGTTCTGCATCATATGCCCGCAGGATAATAGAGCGAGAGGAAAGGAGAAAGGAAACTGTATTTATTTCTTTTTATTCCCAAGATAAAAGCCTAGCTTATGGTAAATGGGAAAAATGAATGAAAGAGATTTCTTTTGAACCAAAATCTTCAGGAGGTGGGCAGATATGAGGTCCCCACACTGCCCAGGTGCACCTCTCTCCTGCTGGGGAGTCAGGGACTTACCCTCACTCTAGCTGCTGTATAGCCTCAGCACTTCATTGAGACTGAGCAAACCCCAAGAGGAATGGCAAGTGGTGGTCCCAGCAGGTGGAGATGGTATTTCCTCTCATCCACATATAGTGACTTGGTGGAGACTTAGGTGAGAAAGCAACAGAAGGAAAGTACTCCTGTCACTTGGCCAAATCACTTTACTTGGGGATCAGTTTTCTCATCTGTAATATGGTTGTTCTACTCAGTAAGTAGCTTTCATTTTTTGAATATCCAAAAATATTTATTTAAGCAGCAGAATTTTCCCCCTTAAGTGAGAAGTAGACATGTGTAAGGGGAGGTTGTATTTCAAAAGATCTTTGGGTACAGAGTGAAAAATAAATCAGAGGATACAAAGGTATATGTGGAGGCACCGTTGTTTCAGGTAAGAGGGAGAACGTTGTGTTAGCAAGGGTTATGGCAGCAGATGGAGAGAAATGGGTGCCATCAAGAGATATTTGGAAGGTAAAAATCACTTCAGCCTGCTGATAGATTGAACATGGGGAATGTGGAGGGGAAGGTGTCAAGAATGACTTAGTTTGCTTTATGCTGAAATGAGGTTTGGGGTAAAGAAGATGCATTTGTTTTTTGGTACTGGGGATTGAACCCAGGGACACTTAACCACTTAGCCATATCCCAAGACCTCTGTTTTTGGAGATTAGGTCTCACTAACTTAGGGCCTTGTCAAGTTGCTGAGGCTGGTTTTGAACTTGAGATCCTCCTGCATCAGCCTCCCTAGCCACTGGGATTATGGGTGTGCACCACTGTACCTGGCCATGCATTTTTTTTTAAAGAGAGGGACAGTGAGTGAGAGAGAGAAAGAATCAATTTTAGTTTTAGTTTTTCATGTGGCTTTCGTTGCTCCAACACTTTACTATGTACATGGTGCTGGGGTTCAAATCTGCATCCTTGCACATGCCAGGCAAGCACTGTAACCGCTGAGCCACTGATTCGGCCCCCATGCATTTGTTTTTAAACTTACAGAGCTTAAAGAGCCGTGGAGGCCTGGGAGGAGGCAAGCAGACATGTGGCTCTGGAGTTCAGGGGCAAAGCTAGGACTGGAGCTGTGGATCTCTGTTTAAGGAAGGTGATGGGAGCAGTTTTTCTCTTTGTGTCTCCTGCAGGTCATGTTGGCTCCTCTTATTTCTATTGCTCTGAAGCTGTCCCAGCTCCAGGAGAGGACGGGCCGCACTGCACCCACTGTCATCACCTAGGAAAACTGGCCAGCAGTGGTACGTCCTCCACCCCAGGACCCATCCACATCATCTGATTGAAGAGCATGGACAGAAACAAAGCGTGTCCTCCCAGGCTTTTTAGGATTTGATTTTTCCACTTCATGGTTGTTGATAGATTGTGCACTGTGAGGCACTGCTAATTGAGATGCCCTTGGGAGCCGTGTGGGCAAGGGAAGAGGACCCACAGGCTATGCTAATGTCAGTTCCTTTTCCTGCCCTCTGCACTGCTGCTGCATCCTTGCATCAGGCACTGTTTACACTACAGTGTAAGGTGGAGGCTGAGTGTCAGCAAGCGAGACCACCTTTCATCCTTAGGATGTGCTCACAAAATGACAGTGGAAGTTTCTTTTATCTCTGGTGACTCTTTCCCCCAGTTTACTGTTTACATGTAATCCAGCAAAATGTAATTTCTGGTGCCTTCTCTCCAATCAGTTTTCCTCGAGTGGGACGTACTTATCTCCAGATGTCTGACTTGTTTTGCAGCATCGTCCCCTTTGCACACATATTTTGGGATATTAAAGCAAAATAAGCTACTATATCGTGTTGTCTTTTTTTTTTTTCTTAACAACAGAGTACTTTTTGATTTCTGAAAGAAGACAGATTTTTTTTGTTTTATTTTGGATTAGGAGGATATTATATTTTGTTTTGATGTCCTAGCCAGAAAATAAAATGTTTTCTTTGCTAGGTTGAAAATCCTTAGACTCAGGAGCTGTAATTTTAAACCTGTACAGGGTCAACTGGATTCTGGATCCTCCCAAGGTCAACAAAGTCAGCTTGATGTGGTTAACTGGGAACAAGGGAAACAAGATGATTTTTCAGGAGATTTTATGTGCTTTGTGATGCTCAGATGCCGCATAACTGTGGAAGGGACACAGGAAGAACTCTCAGAATTCAAGAGCAGGATTATGGTCATTTGGCTGGAAATCTTGAACCCACCAGCATCATATTCACCTTAAAACATTCATATTCAACTCAAAATATAATGTAGATAAAAGTATAGAATTGTGAGCCAACGCACCTGTTTGAATTCCACCTGACACCTTGAGTGACCTTTGGGTGTCATTGCCCTCATCGTTAAAATGGGGATGAAAATAGTTCTAAATTTATGGGGTTGTTGGGAACATTAGGTGAGTAGACCCGTACAAAGCAATGACACAGGACCTAGTTCATGCCACACTGTCAAGTAAACAGGAGTGAGGATCACACTTACTGTGTAGGACTGCGAAGTATAGGAAAAACAAAAATTAAAATGCTAATATTTGAGTACATTTTGTCATTTGTAAAGCATGTCCACAAAGTCACATTGCCACGTGGGCTATGCCTGGAAGATAGGCCAGCTCTGCACCCCTCTGCAATCTAGTGTGGACTCCCTGTTTTAGCTCACAGGCTCTTCATCTGAGGTGAGGTTTTCAGTGCAGCCCAGCAAGCAGAGCTGAGCTTTGACTGAGGGTGAGGTGATGTCTGCCCATGGAACATTTCCTCCAGGCTAGGCCCTACTCAGGAGCCTTTTGCACACTGTTAACATGAGGGAGGGACTCTGTATTCCCGTTTTGCAGATGAGTCCAAATTACTCACCCAAGGTCACTCCATTGGAGAATGGTGGACCCCAGGCAGTGTAGCACCAGCCCTGCACGGTCACCACTACTTCCTGCTGCCTCTTCTGCTGACTGGCTACTTCCACGCTACTTCTAATTTTTTTTTCCCACATTTATTAGAAGTATATTGCGATACAGGATACAGATGAGGGGGAAACATTGTCAGAACTGTAGCAATCAATGTGTATAAACTTTGATAACCAGGGGTAATGCTAACACATAGATAAGCTATTATGGGTTTCATCTAATGCAGTTTCCCCCAGAAGAACTCATGTGTTAAATGGGTATCTAGTGTAGGAATAACATCGGCTTCTGGAAAGGTTCCCCCATCTTCCCCATCACCAGACTCCTATGAGTTCTTCGTATACCCTCCCCCCTCCCCATCCCCTTCCCTCCACCTCCAAGTTCCCTAGGGAGCTTTCGCCCCTGTTGCACTGAAAGTCATTCAGTTTGAGGCTTTGTTAGGTCAGCCGTCTGTCCTACTGCTTCAACATAAATTTTAGTATCAACAGATGAGAGAAACCTTCCACGCTACTTCTAACAGATGGAAGAAAGCTGTGCAAATGCTCTTGTATTTTACTTGTTAGAGGGGTGCCTTGGATGCTAGAGACTATTTAGCACTCTTGTTTCCCCTGGAGAGCTCAATATCTGGATGTGTCAGTGGGCCAGGAAATCTGTACTGACCACGCTAAGTGTGAGAGGCCTGGGAAGGAAAGGAGCACAACCTGTCCCTCCTTCCAGCTGCCTGTCAGACCATCTGGGGGAGTCAAGTCTGGCACATGTAGAAGTTCATGTAGGATAGAAGTTAGAAGTTGGGTAGGCAATCCCCACTGTTAGGATTCATATTTTCTAAGCCCCCATTCTGTTTTAGAAAATACCTTCTAGTAATTCTCCAAGCAAGATGTTATAGTTCCCATTTTAGAGTCAATTCAACTGCAACTTAACAGACGCTCAAGTAATTTCTCCCAGGTTCTCAGCTACCATGTACCATGTGGTGGGCTTGGAATGTCGACCCTGAATCTCGTTCACTTTCCATGACCCTTTTCTGCTTCCCCATCTGTTGAACCAGCTGCAGACACTCCCAGTCCTGTGGCCACTGGAATGGCTTCAAAAATGTCCTCCTAATCCCTGATCATAACTCAGCTGCCCTGACCCCACTTGGCCACAGTTTGGAGGCTAAAAGCTTGGGGGAGGAAGAGGGAGGTGGCTGAGCCATAGACAGCGAGGGGGTGGACATGGATAAAGGCCACCCTTCCTCTGAATGCAAGAGAGACCCCAGCACATGAGCCCCGAGGAGTGCCAGGAGTTGGAGACCCGGGAGGCTGGCCACTCCTCCCCTCCTCCCAGGACTGATGTGGCTGGTGAGTCAGGCTTGTTTTCTTTGGGGGTGTGGTGAGAATTAAAGTGAGAAAATTGGTTGAAACATTTTGGGGCCCGGCTCTGAAAGTTCGCTTTTCCCCTCCCTATTTGACATTCAGCTTTCATCTCAAAGAATCATTTCTGGTTCAGGATGTTCCCCAGGGCCCAGAAAATGGCCAGGCTTCCCTGGATGGGTCTCTCTCAGTGAGAAGCAGAGTAGAGGCCAAGTTCACTGCAGGGTTGGGGGAGTGTCATTTCCTGGGCCCGTCCAGGCCAGGCTTTAGGGACTGAGTCTCTGAGCCTCCTGTGTGCCCCAGATTTCATTCACACTGCTTTCTGCTGCATTTCTGATTTCCTCATATAAGAATCCTCCAGAAAGCTTGTTACCATGCATACACACACCCGGTGTGCTCCTGTCTTCCGAACTCCTAGCAGAGGTCGGGGAATGTAAGAGCCAGCCTTCACGGGAGTCACTGATCTCCCTGGGTTTGGCAGGGCTGCCTCCAGCCTCCTGGCCTCCACTCTTGCTCTCAGATAGTCTCTAAATGTTCTTTCAGATGCTGAATTTATGAATTTACATTCAAAGGCCTGCTGCAACCACCACCACCTGCATGTCACTTACCCCATCAGTCCCCCTCCCTCAACTTTCTGCCTTACATTCCAGGCTTCAGGGTAACAGGACTTCCTGCAGTTTCCCCAAAAGTAAATACAGCATTCCCTTACTTCTAGGACTTCCTACCTGCTCTTCTCTCTGCCTTAATCACCTTCCCTGTGCTCTGCCCTCTATCATATTGCCCCATGTTCTGCTTGTATCTCAGGTCTCAATTTAAACATTATTTCTTCCGAGAAGGAAGCCTGCTTCCGAGTCTCCTTGGTCTGTCTGGTTTGGGAGCTTTGTGTAGTGTCCCTGTAGCACCCTGGTTCTTCTTTTGTGACCCTTATCACTCTGTTAGTCACTGTGTACTTTCTGCTTCTGCAGTCCTGGGAACCCTTGCAGGGCAGGGTCTGCCTTTTCACCAGCATTTTCCCAGGGTCTGGACTCACATCTGGCACTTAGCGAAAGCCTCATTAAATATTTTTGGACTGAGTGAGTGAAACGGACTTGTTGCATGGCAGAGGGTTCAGTATGCTGCGATTTCTCCAATCTAGGAGATAGGATTGTTTGAATTTTACAAGTAACAAGTGACTTGACCAACTTTCTCGGCTAGTGACTAGCTAGTCAGGAAATCTTTCATGAAGATTCAGAGGCTGGAGGTGAGAAAGCACCAGGGGACATGGGTGTGCTGGCAGCAGGTGGCAGATGTGTATCTCGATCACTGAATGAAACTTCATTTGCAGGTGTGGTGGCACCAGCCTGTAGTACCAACTGCTCAAGCGGCTGAGATGGGAATCACGTGTGCCCAGAAGTTCAGAGCCAGCCAGCCTGGGCAACATCCAAGACCCTTTTTGAAAACAACAAAACAAAACAACTTTTAATTTAAATATAAAAAGATACTTTATCTCCCAATGCTATAAATATTAATCGAGGGTGTTTAATTGGGGGTGTAGTTGGAGAAGAGTTCTATTGAATACAGAAAGGGGTTACTTTTGTTCAAGGAGTAGAATCTAGAAGCCAGGCCCAAGCCCCCAAACCCTCCTGAGCATGTCTCAGAAGGGAACCTAGGCTGGGATGAGGCAGGTGCCCTGGGCTTCCTGCTGCAGGGTGCATAGCAGGTCCTGGAAGGCTCTTCTTGGTTCTTATTATCAGAACAGGAGCATTCCCACAAGATGGTGTGTCATTGGAACAAACAGCTGAGGTCATTGTGGGCTGAGCACGTCCCATGTCTGTCTGCCCTCTGGGAACTTTTGGGAGTTTTGGTTCTCTCCTGGTGTGAAAGCGCTGTCTAGACCCATGGAGTTGGATTTGAGGTGTGAGCTAATGACTGTTTTCCAGAAGCATGTGGACCTGCCTGCTGCTCTCCAGCTGACTAAGACAAGCTACAGAGTGTTGTTTCAGAAGAGCTCTGTCTCCGCTGCTTTCTGACTTCATCTTACACCATGATAGGAGGCTGTACCTATCCCAGATAAAGCAGTGAACATGTTGAGTTCTGTGGCCTGTACAGTTCTCCTAATCATGAAGGAGAAAGTGGACCCATCACTTCCACCCACCCTTGGAAGTCTGGAATTTTTTCCCCCTGATTCACCATTTCTGTATAACTAAAGCCCTTCCAGTGTGGTGGTGGTAAGCATTTGTGTAATTTTATTATGCTCACAGATTCTGTTGGTCAGGAAGTCAGACAGAGCACAGTAGAGATAGCTTGTCTCCTCTCTACAATGTCTGGGGCCCTACCAGGGAAGGCTGGGACAACTGAGAAGCCTAAAAGGTGGGGCCAGGAACCACCACCCACTCACATGTCTCTGATGACTAGAGTTGGGGTTCAGCTGGAACTGCTGGATCTTGTACCTTCACATGATCTCTGCATGTAGCATGGGTCTCACAGCATGGCTGGCCCCCAAGAGGGAGCTTTCCAGGAACCAGTACGCCATGAGATCCAGGTGTGTTCCCCCTCCTACCTCACTTTAGCAATCCCGCAACACCACTCCCACTGTATCCTGTGGTTCCCACAACCCACTCAGGCCAGCCAGGGTCAAGGGGATGAAGTACATTCTACCTCTTGTTGGGGGAGAGGCCAGGACATATTGTAGGAAAGTATGGGATGGGAGCTTTTGTCGTCGTCTTTGGAAAATATGTCACTTTCTCCAGTTAGCATTTCCCCCTACTCCAGGAAATATACCATTCTGGATCAGGTGGGTATAAGAATGAATGTGATTCAGAATTTTTTTTAATTAGGAACATCATTTTGTCATTTATCTAGGATGGACCTGTGCCATCATCTCATCTCATGACCAGGACAGGCGTAACGAATCAATCGCAGCACTATTTCTCCAAGCCCAGATAAGACTACAGAAGTCTCCAGTACAAGGTGCTGGATGAGAAATTAATCAAGTGTAGTGGGACCATGAATAAAGAACTACTTTCCATTTCTGGGGAATATTCCTCTTTCTTAGTTTTACAATCTTTTGTGACTATGAGAACCTATTTGAAAATACATGAGACACTCACAAATTGAAAAATATATGTCCCATATGGAGAAAATCAGTGTTCCATCAATGTTAAAGCAATCATAATTGATGTTGGAAGTAGCTCAAAACATTAATAAAATAATTTTCCTGATTTTTTTAAAATCCAGAAATAAAAATTATTGTCACTCTTTTAAGGTCAAGCGTCAGCATTTTTTTTTTACACTTTGGCTCTTTCCACCTTCCACTCTGCAACTTTGACTGTAACAGCCCAGTATCCGACATTGTGATCTCAAAGCCCTTGAACCTCTTTTGAAAGCCCTTCAACTTGTATGCTTTCATTTTGGCTTCACAGCTGTGTTATTGATTTACAGTATAGTTAGATTTACAGTAAAAATGACATCTAGCAATTCAAATATATGCCACCAGTCATATGTCACTAATAACAATAATATGTATCGATCACCTTTTAGGTACCACTTACCACTAATCACTTCACACTACATCGTTTAATTTTATCACCACCCTAAAAGTGAATATTATTAGGCCCATGATGCAGATGAGGCAGTGAAGGCTGTAAGAGAGAAAATTATTTTACCCAAGACTGGTGTTAGCAAATGATGGAAGTGGGATTTGAACCTTGGTCAGTGAGACTCCAAAGTCCAGATAAAATCTAGGTATAGAGCCATTCACTTACTTTTTTGGGAAATAGAATTTTATTCAGATCTAGTTTTTTTAGAGTGAGGATTTTAGTAAGATGAGCTGATAATATAAGTCAATGCCTATGTTTTATACACATGAGGGGGTAGTGGTGGGGAGACATATTGACATGACTAGTACTAGGGAAGAGGTCAAGGCTAGTTTTAAATAGAGGCCCAAGTTCACAGGTCCCAGGTATCTTCGGTAGGTGACCCTTTGCAAAATGGCTGATTCATGGAAACAAATGACTTGGGGCTTTGCCCATCTGCTCAGACTTCCTGAGTTAGTGTCTCTGGTTGCTTTGCTGGAGAAGGGCTGGGCATTATAAGGACCAGTTCATTGCAGGAGCCTGAGATTACTGCTTATGTTCCCATCTCCTCACTCAAGGCAGATCTTCTTTTCCGTCATGTGTTAACTCTCACAGAATGAAGGATTACCTACAAAGTATCTTTTTTTGGGGGAGGGGCCGACCTTTGACAGCAATGACCAGAGACTCCCATTGTAGTGCCCAGTACAGTCCCTGACTCAGAGCAGGCCCACAACATGGTATTCTCAGGTAATGACCCCTGTCTCTATCACTCCCCTCCTGCAAGGAAAGATGTCCTGATTTCCACAACAGGGAGACAAAGGTCACCCCAGCTACCTCCTGTCCATCCTCCCTTTCCAATTTTGTCCCCAGGCCTACTCTGAAATTTTCATCCTACTCTGACATTTTCATCTTCCACCTGAATGGTTCCCCAGATATCCCAAGTTTTTCTTCATTGGCCTGAGTTTGTGCACACTGTTCCCTCTGTTGGAAAACCTTCCCTGGTAGAACAGTGTCCTGGGGTCTGCTTTACCCAAGTCCCCTCCTAAAGGAAACTGGCTTCCATTGGAGGAGCCATGGCCAGGGGTTAGATCACAAGCCACAGTCTCATTCCTGGTCACAGCTAACTGTGACCTGCAGGGCAGGAGATCCATCCACAGGATAGTCATCAACTCATAACCTATGACCTATGGCTTTGTTCATAAAGATCAGATTCTCCGGAATCTGAAGTAAGACAAGAACAAATTTGCATAATTTATTTACCCAGGAGTTAAGACTGTTTCCTCCTTATAGACCCTCTAGAGGAGGACAGTGGTGTCTTGCATTATATCTCTAGGATCTAGATTGATGCCTGGTCCTGAGCAGGGGCTCTAGAGATGTGTAGTGAGTCTACAAATGCAGATGGGCAAGAAAAATACACATTTATTATCTTAAATTAAGTCTGATTCTGAGATCCATTCCACTACATTGTCAGGGTTTTTTTTATTTTTAAAGAATTTTTTTTAAGAGAGAGGGACAGTGAGAGAGACAGAGAAAGAAACAACTTTTATTTAGTTTTTCACATGGCTTTAGTTGCTCCAACGCTTAGTTGTGTACGTGGTGCTGGGGTTTGAAGCCGGGTCCTCATGCTTGCCAGGCAAGCACTGAAACTGCTGAGCCACTGCTCCAGCCCCAGGGTTTTTTTTTTTAATCAGATACTTAAAGTTACCAATTTAAGGCTCACAACAAAAAGAAGCAGTATGGGGGCAAGAGCGGTGAGGCATGCAGGAGGATGCGAGTTCAAACCCCAGCACCACGTACACAACCAAGTGTTGGAGCAACGAAAGCCCCATGAAAAACTAAATAAAATTGATTCTCTCTCTCTCTCTCTCTCTCTCTCTGTCCCTTTCTCTCTTAAAAAAAAATATCAGTATGAGTTTTACTCCTATATTTTAGATGGAAAAGCAGAGGAACATTCCTGGGCAAGGAAATGATGTCCCTACTCTTAACCACTACTCAGATTTCTCCATCATAATTGTGAAGCACAAATGAACGGATGACCTACAGTCCTTTCCACCATCCATTGGTCCCTTCCTTTTTCACATTTCTTCAGTGCCCGTTGCATTCATGTTTCATTTAATTTATCCATCTCTTCAGCAGAGCACTTCCTGTGCCAATAGCATCACCCCTCAGGGCCCCTGAGCTCTTGGCCTCCACAAATCTACTTTCCTTCTTTAGGAATTTGTCTGTTCTAGACATTCTATAATAAATGGAAATGTAAAATATGTGGCCTTTTGTGTTTGTTGAGTGTTTATTTAAATACCAAGCAAATGCCCTAGACTCTGAGCTCCTCTAGCATGAAGATAGCTCAGTTCCTCTTTGTTGTTGCACCTCTGAATTCACAGGGAATTACGAAGCAAATGTACGGAGATGCCAGGCTCAGAGTCAGGCTTGCTGAGTGCTCACTATGGGCCTGGTATGGTTCAGCCTCCTCTGTGTCCCGCAAGCAACTGGAAGTCTTCAGTGCCCTCGCAGCTCTTTATTGAGTCCCACAGTGTGCAGTCACTGCACTTCCTGGGAGACCACAGACGAGCCAGGAACAGGTAATTAGCCCCACAATGGGAATTCCATGCACCAGACACTGGGGCGAGGTCTGTGTGCACTGAGATTGTGGGGACAATGGGTGAAGACACCTGTGTAGGGCTCTAGCTCTTGTCTGGCCCTGTGGTTAGCACGGCACACCCCATGTATAAACTCCTGGGGTTCAGTGCCACCCACCTCACACCCTCAGGGGCTTCTTGGGAAGGGTGTCTCGCCTTGGCCATGTTCCTGGCCTGTCAGGGCCCAGGAAGTGAGTCTTACCCTGGCAGTGGCTGGCAAGGCCCTTCCTTCTTTTTGCAGGAAAGTGGCTGCTGGGTCCCAGCTGCAAGGCAGGGTGCAGCTGTGGCGTTTCCAGCCTCCTCGGGGCTTTTCTCTTCTCACAAAGACTTCTGTGTTGGCTCTGTTTTTCTAAGTCAGATAGTTATTTGGTTTCCACCTCAGAACTCAGTGCCAGCATTCCGTGTTGCCAGGCTTGCTCTCCTAGGCTGCTGTGTGACAAGGGATTCAGGTTCCTGGAGCAGGGTCCACCCCTCCAATCCAGTGGGTGGGGGTCAGGACAGTCTTCCCACACCTGCTTTCAACAGTTCCTGGAACCAGTAAGTGAGTGAAAGGGCTGTGGTGTTGGGAGGAGCCCAGACTCTAGGGAGCCACACCATCTCCACAAGAAGCCACAGATTGGCCTGAAGGTCAATGGAACCTGCTCCTAATTCCCGAATCCCTCTGTCTGGCTCCAGCATGCCAGGTTGGCAAACTGAGAGGTGTGTCATCCTTCTGGGGTCGTGTCAGGATGCAGGAACCTAAGCCTGGCTAGGCCAGAGTGATGGAGAAAATTGTTACTGGGCACAGAAAGAGGCCTCAAAACTGAAAGGAGACCCCAATCTAGGTTGAGCAGGAGGCTGAAGGTCTAAGCCAGAGAAATGATATAAACACAAGAAGTATAGCTGGCTCAGTTCAGACTACAGGAAGGAAAAGCAATTGTGAGAACAGGAACTGGCTGGGAAGGGTCGGGAGTGCTCAGGTAGCTGGTAGCCAGTTAACTGTCCACGTGGTCATCACAGGGGAGAAGAGCAGGCTGAAGGCACAACCTACGTGTGAATTCTGTGCATCCTGACTTGAGGGGCTCTCTCAAAAGAAGTGCTTCTTTCTCCAGGGACCTCAAGGGCATGGCTGTTTTAATGTTAATTTATCAACTTGAGCATTTCAAGGCCATGGAAGTATTCATGCTTATAAATCACAAAGACTTTCTTCCACCCAAAACCCTGGCCTCCATGCACACCCACCCTTGTCCTCTCTCCCTGGTGATGGGTGCATTCTTTTATTCCTACTTCATTTCTCATCATTGCTGAAGTGCCCAGCTCAATGTGGGCTTTGATTAGCAGGGAGGCAGGTTCTCAGATCCAACACCCATCTCATTTAGACCTGAGACCTTGCCTCCTATTCCCATTCGACTGTCAAAATTTAGGTCACAGGAATTTTGCAAGAGAAAGTTCCCAGGGACCTTCAGCAACTCATGTAAGCCTTCATTTTTCTGTTTCCTCCTTCTCTTGGGCCAATGAAGACATCTACACTTTTACTCCCAAGTTCTACTGTGCATTCCAAAGGACCTTTGCTATGGTTTATTGGGCATTTCCAGGTAATTTGTAGGTAGCTGGGAGATATGTCAGTTTGCCTAGAATCTGAACTCCTTTCTGCTTCTGCCCTTGCCCCCTTCAATCTAGCTTCACAATAGCCAGTGTGATTTTTTTTTTTTAAAAGAAAGGAACCAACCTTATTTTGCTTTTCACTTGCAGTGGTTTCTCATAGTCTTCTGTTCGTTCTGATACTATTTTGTGTAATCCCACAAACTTTCCCGTTTCTCTTCAGTAGTCAGAACTCCTTTCCTCGGGGAAACTCCTCCCACATTTCTTATGGCCCTGATGCCCTCAGCATAGAACCTCCCCTCCACTTCTTTACCCTCACCCCTGCTGGTTGCAGGGGTAGAAACATGGCCCAAGTTAAACTAATCATTCTGCCACATCCCTGTGGACAAGGTGATTGGCCCAATTGGCATGTGACCCAAACTAGGCCAGAGGCTTTCCCTGATTCTTTTTCCAAATTTGAGGTAGAGGGGCAACTTTCCTCTTCCTTTTGAATCAGTTATAAAGACATAAGACTGGGGAATATCAATGAATATTTTCCCACTGCATTGGCAGAGCCTGTCATAAGACAGAATGAGGGCAACTAATAACACACATGCAGAAACACACAGAGACAATTCGTTAGTGGGAAAGATGGTGATTGAACACAGGGCCTCATGTATGCTAAGCAGGTGCTCTAACACTGACCCCAGCCCCCAAGAAAAAAATGTTTTTAGACCCAAGTGAGTATATTTCTATTGGACTACCTGATACAGAAGATAGGGTGGTATGGATGGGTAGTATGAATGACAAATAATACAAATATATTTTATATGAAATAAACAAAAATGCTTTCGCTTGGAAACAAATTCTTGCTTGACTGTATTACTGAGCATAGACAAAGCTGAATCACAAACATCCTTCTTGTTTGACATGTATTTGGAGACAGGTAGGAAGACACTACTTGGTTTTTTAAAAAACTGATCTTCCCTTAAGGCCTGGTCACAGAAGTGTAAACAATGAAAATAAATCCGCCACTACCAGTTGTCCTATAATATCTATTTCACCTGTGCATTCTGAGATCACACACATACCTGCCAATAAACCTGAGGAGGGTTGTTGTATCATAGTTACAACAACTTCTGTTTTCTTCTAAAGGATGTAAAATTTATTCCAAATTACTTTTCCTCAAGAAAATCTTGATGACATAAAGCTCCTGTATCTAGCCATTATTGAAGCTTTAACCTCAGACTTTCCAATTATATGAACCAATAAATTGCTTTTTTGCTAAAACTAATTCACATTAGGTTTTCATCACATGTAAAAAAAAAATATGCCCAAAATGGAGCCACGTCCTTATTATTACGTGCTAAGGTCCTGTTGATCTGGTCATTACCTACAGCCACCCACACCTCAGCCCAGTCTCCCCTCCCCTCCTTTTTTTAAAGAGAGAGAGGGAAAGTGACACAGGGAAAGAAGCAATTTTATTTAGTTTTGTCATCTGGTTTTCATTGCTCCAACACTTAGTTGTGTATGTGGTGCTGGGGTTTGAACCTGGGTCATCACACATGCCAGGCAAGCTTGATAGCATTGAGTCACCACTCCAGCCCTCTTTCCCCTTCTTCAATGATCCATCAATATAAACTTTTAGTTCTTTGAAAGTACCAGGCTCCTCCTTGTCCCAAGGCCTTCAAACATGTTGTTTTCCTAAATCATTTACCTAGCTAATTCCTATGCATCCTACAGGGGTCTGCATATAGATTATGTCCTTAGAGAACATCCCTGACTGCCATTCAGCCAGGATTCCCTGTCTCTTTCCCTATGTCCCCTGTGCTTTTCCTTTGATGTGCTCATCATGGTAATCATGAAAGTTTGCAATGAAACAACTCCTTGTTTACAGCTCCTGTTCTCCACTGGACCATCAGCTGCATGAAGTTGGGGACCATTTATCTTAATTATCACGGTGCACTTAGTATGTAATCCAGAGCCTGGCATAAAATATACCCATTAATATTTGTCAATTGAAAAAAAAAAGATGGACTATTTGATGTGTAAGCACTTGATCTCCATGAGCTTTGTAAACTAATGAACAAACACCAGTCATCCCAAGTCATGATGAGACCAGGGAAGGCTCCCTAAAGGGGTAGACAGCCTAATGTGTAATTTAGTTGGGTCTTCTGAGCTTAATTTCTGTCTGCCCACGCCAGCGTGGGCCTTGCTCCCAGGAGATGGCAGTATTGTATAGTCTCTGGCTTGTCAAGGCTCCCTGACATTTCTCTGAGGCCCTAGGAACTATAGGGCTATCTCAAGCCATGGAATGCCAAGTGAAAGGCTCTCAGAAAAAGTAGTGAATGCTCAACGTAGTTCAGAAGCAGAGCCTTTGTTCCAGAGATGGTAGTCCCAAATGCAAGATAAGCAACCCCCTGATTGAGGGACTGCTTTAGTCATCTGTCCAGGAACTCTGTCTTTCCAAGGTGGCTCAAAGGCGCCCTCTCAGTCTTTTCCAATCTCCCAGGGGAGACGACTTCAGACCAGAGAGCTGGTATCCCTGGGACTGCGAGCGATTCTCTCTCTACTCATCATTTCTGTGAATGCAAACTAGCACGACCAGCCGCACAGATCCTCAGGTGGGTGTTTTGAGTCCTGGCTCTTTCACTTACTATGTGGCCCAGGACAAACCCCTTCCTGACCTCTCAATAAAATAATGTCCGCTTCTCAGGCATGTGCTGAGTGTGTAAGCCAGCAGTGTGGCACTTCCTAGGCTTGTGCCTGGAGCACAGCAGGTACTTTTAGCACTTTCACTCTCTTCCCAGTCTCTGGCCCCTATATCTGGCCACCAGAGGCGCAGGAGCAATCATGTGAGAAGCCTCTTCAGCAGCTCTTTACTAGTGAATGTCTGAAAACAACAACCTTCTTCACATCTCCCAAGCACCTTCTTGTCCCCAGCCAACTGGAAAGCCACATTACAAAGTGCCCCTGGTGATCGGGAGGTGTCCCAGTCAGGTAATCCAGGTCACCAGTCCCATCCATATGAGCCCAGCTCCTGATGCTCCCCACTGTGGGGACCCAGGTGCTCCTAGGAATCCCAAACTTCACCCTGGCCCAGAGGCCGTGGGCTCCTTTTTAGTTCACTTCTTTCTCTTACAGTGGAGCATCTGGGCTATAGCGCTGGAAGCATTTTGGCCCTGGTGCTGGGGTCCTTATCTCAGTGCTGCATGAGCCCCATTCCTGCCATGTCAGAACCCATTAGAGACCCCTCCACTGAGGCTTTTGAAGGAGTAATCGGTGTGTAGAGGGACCAGGCCGTGCCAAGTCAAGCCAGATGGAGTAAGTACTGGAGCCCCAGATTAATCTCACTTGTCTCTTTTTTTTTCCAGTATGAAGGCTCACCCCAAGCACTTGGCAGTCTCAAGACAAATTATACTTGTCAGCTTCAAAGCAAAGCTCCCCTCTAAGCCAGAATGTTTGCACTTTCTCTCTCCCCATCTCCTGTCCCTCTCTCCCCCCCAAAATAAGAAACTGGAGTAAAAATGGGGTGCGTATGAAATGTTGTGACATTTCTGCATCATTGTAATAATAAGGGCTCCTATTGGGCATTTAGTGTATACTATACCATGCACTGAGTCCCCCACATGTGTTCCTCTCTGACTTCTCACCATAACATATAAAGACAGGTCTATACTAATAGCCCCATTGTACAGATTAGGAAACTGAGGCTCAGAGAAGATGCCCGGCTCAAGGTGGTGGAGCAAGGATTTAAACTTAGCTTTGCACTACTCCAACTATAGCACTAACACATCCTTTTGTCCTAGGAGTTCTTCATCTCTCTGACTGAAGTCTTTGCCTGAAGGGAGAATCCAGTTCTGAAGCCAAGAACACAGGATCCTGCTCCTTTCCATTGATACCAATTCTCCCTGGAGTTTTGAGCTGTGATCAAGGGGCCAGTTTTGGGCTCCCATAAGAGCAAATCTCCAGGTATATTTTAAAAACCCTAGTCTTTGAGATGTGTGGATACAAAGATCCTGTGGCTAAATAAATTTGGGAACCACTATATGTAATTGATCTTTCCTAGAGCCACAAGGCCTGTGATCAAGCAAGAAGTCCTCAAAGTAAAGACATTCAAACAACTTCATTGTGCCCTGTATTTCTCCAATTTATCTCCCAGCTGTTTTTCAAGTTATACCTAGAAGCATTCACAGAGCTTGCCCTCAGATGCTAGCTTGCTCAAGCTTTGCTCTTTAAAGTACTGGGCTCAGCTTAGCATAGCAGCAGTGCCCAGGAACTCACTAGAAACGCAGAATCTGAATCCCAGTCCCACTGAATTTCTAGGTGATTTGAAAGCACTTCAGCCTGAGAAGCCAAGCTCCCGACTAGAATATTAACCAAGCTAAATTGAGTAGACCCGTTGGCTAAGTAGACAGGTGTCATTTAGTCATCCACTTTTTGAATGACATCAGCAGAGTTTTGTATATTTGGTAAATTAAATTTGAAAGAAAGAACCAGTTTCTCCTTTGCCCAAACATTCCTGGTCCCTCAATTAGACACAAACATGGCCCCACATTAAACAAACATGGCACGAAGAACAGAATGCCCTATTTAACTAGAGCCCTGTCCCACCTATGTACGTTTTTGGTAAAATCTCATAAAAAAGATTAAGTTCTATGAACTATATTTTTGTTACCTTTATTTCATACATGTTGCCTCAGAACTGAGTTCCCATCATTTGGTTTAAAATGTCCAGGTATTTGCATGGAGCCTCATCCGGCAACCCATCCTCTGCCACACCCACAACCCTCTCTCCCAAACTCCTGCCTTCCATTTCCCACTTGTGTCTCCCATTGACTGTGCCTGGCCAGAATCCTGTGGACAAAGAGCCCGAGACATGTTTGCAAGGGTGGCCCGTGAGACTCAGGTTAGAGCAGAAGGGGAGGGACTGGGTCTGAGAGCAGCAAGCAAATGACTAACTCAAGCCCCAGTGCTGTGGGAATGGGGGTGCAGGTCGTGCTAGTCCTTGAGAATAAGGCTACACAGCTACAGCAGGGAACAAAGAAAATCCAGTGGGGAGAAGGGAATACTAACTGAACAAAGAGGAACTACAGACAAAGAACAGAAGCTACTGCCCTTCGAGGCTGGCTGGAAGGCACACCTTCTCACACATCTGGTATCCAGCTAGCAGACTGCCAGTAGCACAAGGAAGCCCTGCCCTGGGCAGCCTCCCACATCCATCCAGACTGTTCTCCTGCATTCGCATGTCCCTCCTCCAACTTATTACTCCTTCTCTTCTTGGCTTTTCACTCCCTTTGTTCCTAAAACCTCAGTTCCCAACACCCACTTCAGGGGATTTAGAACACTCCTCTTTGGTTTTGGCCCCAGGCCCTCTCCTGGACCAGGTTACAAAGTATTTCATTACTCATTTCCCCAAAGGCTGATGCAAGATACTGCCAAGAAGAGGATCAAAATCCTGTAGGAGGATCTGCAAAGCTCTTTTTTGGGAATTTTAACTTTTGGTCTCACTTGGGGACCTAGGCATTCTAATGATCATAAGGAGCAGGATGAAGTGACAAGCAGTTACAGAATGGCTGTTCATCGTTATGTTGGTGATCATGTGGAATGCACACAGGTTATTGGACAAGGGCGTGCCCATTTTTTCTACGTAATCCTTTCTCAAAGATTTCTGAGATGTTCACTTCCTTCTTTCCTCCTTCTCTCCTTCCCTTCCTCCCTTCTTTCCTTCCTTCCTTCTCCAGATGTTTATGTGCCCAAACAGATGCAATGGTGACAGAGAGTATGACATTGTATTGTTCAGTGTGATGAGTATCTATTTCAAGTTGCTCTAACAGAACGCCACAGACTGAACAACTTATAAAGAAATTTATTCCTCACAGTTCTGGAGAACAGGAAGTTCAATATCAAGGTCTTCGTGCTGTGCCATTGCATGACAGAGGACATGACATAGTGGTGAGAGAAAGGGCAGGAGCAAGAGAGCACTTGCTTTTATAACAAAACCACTCCTGCAAGAACTAACCCACTCCCATGATAATAGTATTAATCCACCCGTGAGGGTGGAGTCCTATATAAAAATTCAGAATGCTCAGTTCTATTTGAAATTCAGGTCAATGACAATTATTTGAGTATAAGCATGTTCCCAATAATGCATAGTATGTACTTGTATTAAAAATATATTTGGGGGGAGTGACTGGAGTGGTTGCTCAGTGGTTGGAGCACCTGCCTGGTATTTGCAGAGTCCTGGGTTCAAGCCCCAGCACCACATACACAACTGCCAGGGAAAAATTAATAAAATTGATTCTCTCTTTCTCTTAAAAAAAAAAACCTATTTGGGGCCTATGGGTGTAACTCAATGGTAGAGCACTTGCCTACCATGTTTGAGGCCCTGGGTTCCACTCCTAGCACCACCAAAAAATGAAAAACAAAAAAAAGGTATTCATTATTTATTGGAAATTTAAATTTAACAATTGTCCTATTTTTACCTGGAAACACTGGAACTGTTAGGAGAAGCAGGAAAGGAGCTCAAGTTGCAGGAAAGAGCTGGTCAAATACCAGGAATTGAGAAGAGCTCAGTGCTCTGGGGAAGTACGATGACCAGCATCCGGACTGAGGTGTTCCTACGTCCCAGCCCAGCACCACGTGATCTTAAAGCGCCTCAAGAACAGAGTTTAAGACTGTCTTTTTGTGTGCATCCTCCTACAGCATCAAAGTGGCTACCTGAGGGAATACAGAGAGCTTCTGATGTGGAAACTTTCAGGGTTTCCAGGGTTGTTGGGTTTTTGTTTTTTTTTTTGTTTTTGTTTTTTGGTTTTTTGGTTTTTTTTTTTTTTTTTTTTTTTTTTTTTTTTTTTTTTTTTTTTTTTTTTTTTTTTTTTTTTTTTTTGGTTTTTTTTAGAGCAAGGAGGGAGAGAGAGAGAGAGAAAGGGAAAGAATCAACTTTATTTTTTAATCTGAGCTCTGCTTTTCTGATACTTAGTTGTGCATGTGGTGCTGGGGTTCAAACCCAGGTCTTTGAGTATGCCAGGCGAACACTGTAACAGCTGAGCCAGCGCTCCAACCCCCAGGGTCGTCTTGTTATCACAGAAGGCCTGAACAGGAAGGGCCTTTGTATTTTAAAGATAATGCAAGAGTGGTTCAAGAAGAGAAAGTGAGTTATATCAAGGACACCAAAGAGTTTTGGCAGAGCCAGCCTGAGAACTCACATCTGTGATGCCCTTCAGGGTTGCTTTTTCTGCACCACCACCCACCACCACAGTTTCTAAAGACGTGCCTTACCCATTTTGTGCAGATCTTTGCTAATTCTTCATTGTCTCAAGAGATAGATTGCCATTGGAGCCTTATCTTATTAACTATCAATTATTATGTTTTCTCACCCTGAGTAGGTTGCTGACTCTGAGAACTAATTGTGTTTGGTGCTTGAGTATCATGCCATTTTTAATGGGAACTTGGAAAGCCCAGGTAAGTTAATGTCAAGCTTTGGGTCCCAGAAGTTGGAGTTTGGCACAGGATTCTCATTACAACAAAGAATACAAATCATTGGAAGAAGGGTTGAGCCAGAGCTCTTGGAGTTGTCTAAGGATCAAACTGAAAAAACCCATCATGTGGCATAAATGGAGTGGGATGGGTGAAAAGCCATAGCAACAGAGGAGGAAGCAGGGTGAGCATAGTGTTATGGGGTGAATTGTGTCCCTCCAAAAAGACATTGAAGTCCCACCCCCATTGCATGAGAATATTTGGAAATAAGATTTTTACAGAAAAGTAAGCAAATTACAATGAGGTCCTCAGGGTGGGCTCTAATTCAATACGACTAATGTCCATAAAAAAGGGAAATTCAAACATAGAAACAGACATATGCATAAGGGTAACACCATGTAAACATGAAGGCAAGGATTGAGGCATTGTATCTACAAGCCAAGGAACAACAAAGATTGCCAATAAACCGCCAGAAGCTGGGAGAGACGCATGCAACCAACTATCCCTCACAGCCTTCGGAAGGAACCAGCCTTTCAATGCCTTGATCTTGGACTTCTTGCTTCCAGAACTGTGAGACAAACAATTTTTCTTGTTCTAAACCACCCAGGTGTGTGTGCTTTGTTACGGCAGTCTCAGGAATCTAACATATGTGGAGTACATTGGAGTACCCCAGAGTTCTGTCACAGATCACCGTTCATCTTTAACTAGGTGACATCATGCTTGGCTCCATGTCATCTTTAAATCAATAAATTCTGAATTTAGATGTCCAGCCATGGGCTCTCCCCACAACTTCAAGCTCCTATATCCTGCTAGCCATTCCTCATTCACTTGGGTATCTTTTAGGACCTCAATGTGGTTGAAACAGAAGTCTCAATCCCCTACACTACCATGACCATCCTTTTTCCCTCCTTATGTGATGGCTAATTTTATTTGTCCCATTGACTGGGTCCTGGGGTGCCCAGATATTTGATTAAACATTATTTTCAGGTGTATTTGTGAGGGTGTTTCTGAATGAGATTAACGTTTGAATCTGTCACTGAGTAAAGCAAATCACTCTTCCAAATGAAGGTGAAATTCATCCAATCTGTTGAAGGCCTTAATAGAATAAAAAGCCAAACAAGAAAAGTGTTCCTGTGTGACTGCCTTTGAACTGTGTTATTAGTATTCTGCCTTCACCCTTGGAATTGGACTGGAACTCACATCTAGGTAATCCTAGTCCTTAGGTCTTCAGACTTGGTCTGGAACTACAATATTGGCTCTCCTTACTCTTCAATTTGCCTGCATTTCTTAGACTTCTTAGCCTCCATAATTTCATGAGCCAATTCCTTATAGTAAATCAATCTCTCTCTCTCTCTCTCTCTCTCTCTCTCTCTCATATAATGCATATAATGCATTCTGTTTCTCCAGAGAACCCAGGCTAACACATCTGGTTTTCCCAATTTCAATAAGAAATCCCCAACATCCACATGCTCAAGCCAGAAATCTTGAAGTTATCCTTCAATTCCTTCTTTCCAACACATCTGAAAATGCTATCATCTCTACCTCAGCAACATATTCTCTCTACATTTCTCTTTTCCTCTGGTGCCTCTTCAGTCCAGGGTGTTATCTTCTCCCACCCACCTAGATTAGTGGTGGTTTCCATTCTGCTGTTTCCTTTCCATACCACTCTAAGTAATAAGCTGCTCACACACCCTCTGTGGGCTGCTCCTCCTTCTCTGTCTTACTTTCTCTGCCCCTCCCTCCTGTTTTCTGGCTCATCTCTCAAAAAAACTACCAGCTTCCAAATCTTTGCCCTAGGCTCTGCTTTCAGGAATACCCACAGAAAGATAAGACTTAATAGTTTTTTTGATGCATGAAGATTCAATCGTGATAGGCAGTTTTAAAGCAGTTTTTTTTTTTTAAAGAGAGAGGGACAGTGAGAGAGAGAAAGAGAGAAACAACTTTATTTAGTTTTTTTTTTTTTTTCACATGGCCTTAGTTGCTCCAACACTCAGTTGTGTACGTGGTGCTGGGGTTTGAACCGGGTCCTTGTGCTTGCCAGGCAAGCACTGAAACCGCTGAGCCACCGTTCCAGACCCTTTAAAGCAGTTTAAGAAGCATCTCTGCCATATCCTTGGAAATGATCATTAAAGGTTATTTTCTACTCCTCCTGTAGTGCCAGGGATTGAACCCATGATCTCACAGACTCTAGCAAGCATTCTACTGCTGAATTACATTCCCAAGCCAGAGCTTTACTCAATAGCTTGGACAGCCTATAGATTTGTGTTTTTTGTTATGCTGCTCCATTTTGTTAAAATAGGTTTTCATTTGGGCTGATATCCATTTAAAAAAAGCATAACTTAGATTTGCAGGCTTAAAATTTCCAAGGTGCTTTTTTTTCATGGAATTCATTTGCTTGTTGGGTTCTAATTATTCCAGTCTGTGTGACTTTGACCAGAACACTTTATTTCTTGTTCTCTTCACATGTAAAATCAGTGTGTTAGAAGAACACCTTTTGAAGTGTATTTCAGTACTGAGGTTCTGTAGGTCTGTATGCAAGACTAGATTGTTTTTACAACCAAGGGCAAGCACAGCCCCACTCTGAGGTGGAGGCATGCCTCCCATGAGCAGATGTGCTATGAAGCTACTAAGGACTGAGCTTCAGAACACCTCTTGCACGCTGGTCCTCCAAGGTTCTGGAAAAGGTCTTAGCAATGTGCATTTGTAAAATGTGTAATCATAATATAGTACTCTTCCCTTATCCATGGGGGAAATGTTCCATTCCCAGGGGATGCCTGAAACTGCAAATAGTGAGAGCCAAACTCTATACTCATGCACTCCTATACCAGGACAGTTGCTCTGATAACCAAGATGGCCAGTAAGTGACTAACAGGAGGGTAGCATATACAGTGTGGATATCCAGACCAAGAATTGATTCACAATTCCTGAATGACAGAATGGGACAGTATGAGATTTCATTATGCTCCTCAGAATGGTGAGCAAACTAAATTTTACCAATTGTTTATTTCTGGAAAAATTTCAGTTAATATTTTTGGACTTCAGTTGACCTTGGGTAATTGAAACATTGGACTGTGAAACTATGAATAAGGGGGACTACTATATATTTTTTATTATTATTCTAGATGAAGTCTCCCAAATTTTATGAGCCAGCTATAAAGCCTTGGTCTGCCCCTAACAGTCCTGTGTCCTGAGTAAATTTGCTGTAGCTTCACACTGTGGCCACATCTAGCTGTAGTAACTGTGGATTTCAGAATTACTCTCTCTTCCCAATCGTTGAAGTTCTTGCACTGTTGAACTATCGTTTGGATTTTAGAATCTGAGTGGTTCTAAACTGCACTTTCTGATTTGTCCTGTGTTTACCTAGATGCCTTAATTAACACACTTTAACCTAGGTAACTCTGTATCTCTGGAATTGGTTTGGACAACTGATTGATTATGCTTTTTAGAGAGTCTCTTGGCCACACACAAAAGGGTGTTAGATGAACCGACTCCACAATATTTATTTGTTTTTAAAGTTAACTTACCATTTATTATGTGCCAGGCATTGGGTTAAGAGCTTTACAGGTTGCTTTACCCCTCTGAATAATGTTGTAAGGTATTATCTGAATTATCCAGATGAAGAAATCAAGGTCCAGAGAGGTTAAGAAAATTCAGTCTAAGCATTTATATCTCTTGTAGAAGAATCAAGAGACTGGGGTGTGGGCAGTATGGGGGTAATTCTTGTTTAGGAACATATGCCTATCATATTTTATATATATACATTTATGAATAACTGAACTCCTTAATAAAAAGTTTAAAAAAAGAAACTTGCCCAATATCACAGTGCTAGGAAATAGTGAAATGCATATTCAAATGAGAGTTTAATCTTAACTACTGTACAATTTTACCTTTCAAGGCAGGTAAAACCTGGCAAAAAGTCCACAGACTCTTGTAGCTGACACAGTTGAGGGCACATTTTCAAACTGAGATCTTGCTATGCTTAAAAGTCACTCCTACTTTTTTATTCATTTTATAAATTGCCACACCATATATGCAGTGGTGTAGTCCTCCTATTCCTCCACCCACCCATGCATCCACGCATCCTTGCATCCATGCATCCATCCATTCTCCAGCCCTCCACATGCCAGCCCTACACCAGACATTCATTCCCATGACACATTGCCTTTTTTGTCATTTCCCACACTCAGAACAACTTACCTCCTCTTCTCTATCCATCAAGAGAAGACCAGCTCTCACATCTAGCTCACATTCCTCATCTTCTTTGAAGTCTTCCCTTATTATATTAACCCGAAATAAGTGCACTCTAACTACAGATTGGATGTACTGTGAAGAATGCGGGACTTAGGCCAGGCGCCATGGCAAATCCCAGCAGCTCAGGAGGCCGAGGTGGGAGGATCACACATTCAAAGCCAGCCTCAGCAACTTGGCAAGGCCCTAAGAGACTTAGTGAGACCCTATTTCAAAATAAAAAATAAAAAAGGGCCGGGGATGCGACTCAGTGTTTAAGGGACCCTGGTTTCAATCCCTGGTATCAAAAAATTTAAAAATTTGAAAAAAAGAATTCATGATTTAGAATTTGACAGATTTGGCTTCACATCCCCTCTCTGCCCCCCCCCCCCAATAGCTATCTAACAAACTGCTTTTCCTCAGTCTCTGTTTTCTTCATTTATAAAATGGAAATAATAAAAATAACAAGTAATGATCATGTCTATCTCAAAGATGGTTGAAAGATTAAGAACTTAAATATAAAGTAACAAGTGGTGGATGTGTAATAAACATGATTTCCTTCTTTCTTTCTGATGTATCTTTCTTTTACAAAAAGAGGACCAATGGTCTGTCCAACTGACTTGCATTCAGATGATTAATTAATTGTTTAGTGAACATAGATCACTGCACTGGTAAGAAGCCTACAAATTCCTCAAATACTTAAACCATGTCATACCCATCTTTCTCTCTGTGTGGGGATTTTTGGCCGGAGAGATGGCAGAGAAGATGCCCCCTGAATAGCTGTCATGTCAAATGTAATGCAGTGTCTCACCCACTACCTTTGGTTGTGAAGAAAAAAGGAGCCAGAAAGCTGCTCAAGAGGTTCCCAAGGCCCCTGTGCAGGCTGGGGGCCCCGCACATCTGCCTGTTCTAAAGTCCCAGCAAGACTACCCAGGTCCTGGGATCCTCTTCATTATAATGGTTATTACCAGATTTGTCTGGTATTATTCTTCCACCCACAGAATGTGGAGAAGGATAGGGTTAAGTGAGAAGGAAAACATGTCCCAAGTCTGAGCAAAGGTCACCTGGAACCCTAAATTTGTTGTCCATCAGGTCCTTTCATGTGTGTGTGTGTGTGTGTGTGTGTGTGTGTGTGTGTTGCTGGGGATGAAACCTGGGGCCTCCGGCATGTTAGGGAAGCGCCACTGAGCTATACCCCTAGCCTCGTCAGGGTCTTCTTCCTTCTCCTTCTTCCTTCTTCCTTCTCCTTCTCCTTTTCTCCTTCTCCTTCTCCTTTTCTCCTTCTCCTTCTTCTTCTCCTTCTCCTCCTCCTCCTCCTCCTTCTTCATCTTTTTGAGAGAGAGAAAGAGAATCAATTTTATTTATTTTTCCATCTGGCCTTTATTTTTCTGATACTTAGTTGTGCATGTGGTGCTGGGGTTTGAAACCGGGTCCTCACGTTTGCCAGGCAAGCACTCCAATCACTGAACCACCTGTCCTGTCCTTCATCAGGGTCTCTCAATGCCAATACTAAAAAAGTCAGTCTGAGCACCAAGCTGGTGGATGAAGGCAGGCCATGGAGTGGCCCTCCAGGATGCTTAGCTATGCATCACTGGACATAATTGGTAAAATAGAAATTGGTCCTGCTCCTTCTGAGAGATAGCATCTGTCAGTGGGAATGACAGACACCTGCTGGCCCAGGCCCCTCTCTGTAGAGTTTCTGTGAAACTCATACTCTGCTGAAGTTTTGAAAACTATGAATGAATGCCTGTTTAAAGCATGTATTCTTTCAGGAATCAAGGACTTATTTTACCTAATTTTCAAAATCCTTTAAAGTGATTCCTTAAGACACCTACTTCAAAAAGTCAGCAAAGAAAACGGAAGAGAGAACCAGAACCCCAGGAATGGTAGAAATATTGTCAGAGTTTTCTGTACGTTTATTTTGCTTCAGCCAGTAGACAAGAACCAGTAATTAGGTTATTTCTATAAACAGTATTTATTCATAGGAAGTCAGTATTTATTCATAATATTTATGCAAAGGAAATCCCAAGCCCCACTTAATAACTGTTGAATAAATAATTAAAGATTAATGATTTCAAGGCACAGCGAGTGATTGCTGCTGGGTGTGCCCGGGAGGGCAGGGATGGGAGCTTTCCACCCAAATTTCCCTGATGGGCTTTCCTCGGAGGCAGACTCCAAGCTGAGATCCAAGTGCAGATGGTTTCCTTAGGAGGCAACTCTGGTGGGGATAGGGGAGTAAAACAGGGAAGGGAGGTGACCTAGCAAGAACACGAATTTAATCACTTTACAATTGTGGAAACTGGAAGTTGGCCCCAGTGGGGAAACTCTGGAAGCTCATTTAAAATACCAGCCTTAGAGTCAACCTGCCTGCAGCCAGGGAGCTGCGCATTCATACACCAGCTTCCTGGAATCACCCGTAGAGGGCTGCCCCGGGGTGATGAGTCAAAGACTGGTCGGTCCTGCCTTGTACATGCTCAGAGCAGATTCCCACCACTTAAAAAAGGTAGAGGAAAGAGGGGCTGGGATTGTAGCTCAGTGGTAGAGCACTTGCCTAGCACGTGTGAGGCACTGGGTTCAATCCTCAGCATCACGCACACACAAAAATAATAATAAATAAATATAAATAAATAAATAAAATAAAGGTCTCGTGTCCACCTACAACATAAACAAACAAACAAATGGGTGGGGGAAAGGCCTTGGGGCCAGTTCACCCTGAAGTGGGAGGCCTGGTGGACACAGCGTCACCTGTGGCCCTGCACTGTGCCTATCCCAGGCACTCTGTACCTTTCCGCTAAATGAAGTGAGTCCACAGCTGCCTCTACCAGCGTGGACATGGGGAATGCGGAAGAGGTAACTCATGGTTGCAATAAGCAACAACAGGGCACTGAGTGTGGATCTCCTCCATGCCGTAGGCTTTGGGATAAAACTATAACACGACTTGGACTTGGGGTCTGGGAACTCCATCGTGGTGGAGATGAAGACAGGACTTGACATTTCTTAAACCAGAGGAACCTGGAGAGGCAACAGGACCTACTCACCAAGGCCAGGATGCTTTCTACAGCAATCCAGGAAACGCTGCCAGACTAAGGCTGTTTCTGCATCCTACACACAGAATGCAAAGAAGCCCCCTGTTTAGAAACTAATTCATTTGGTTGGGGAGGCATATTTTACCAAATTAGAACTGGATGCCAACGAGGTAAGGAGAGGATGGAAACCATCTAAGCTTGCGGTGGTGCACACCTGTAGCCTCTGCGGCTGAGGCAGGATTTCAAATTCAAAGCCAGCCTCGACAACTTCAGGAGGCACCAAGCATCTCAGTAAGATGCTGCCTCAAGGTAATGTGGGATGTGACTCAGTGGTTAAGCACCTCTGGGTTCAAATCCTGGTACCCCCCCAAAAAAAAGAATAAATAAATAAGACAGAAAAGTTTATTTTGAGGGCATCCATCCCTGCCCTCCAGGGCATACCCAGCAACAATCATTAGCTGTGCCTTCAAATCATTAATCTTTAATTATTTATTTAAACTCTGGCCTTCAGGAGGCTTCCTAAGTGCCCTGGGGCCATATCATGGCAGTTATACCCAAAGATTAGCCATTCCTGTCTGGCGTCTAAGTCTGGTTTCATCATCTGCCAGCTGCTGACCTTGGGTGCTTGCTGAATGAATGCTCAGCCTTAGTTCTCTTATGACACAGGGGGCTAATTCCCACCTTGAGGCTTTGTTGGATGAGAATGAGATCAGAGAATGGACACGAAGCCTTTCCATATTGTTTGGTGATAACAGGGCTGAATACATGGTCAAGGTTGCCCTGTCTCAGGGACTCAAGCCTGCTGAACTCTCAGTACCTTCCATGTCTGCATAGTAATGGGCACAAATGACATTCTGTGAGAAAGAATGTTGAATCGAGTTGAATCATTTGTGGTCTTGGTCAGCTAGCTCATCATCTTCTACCTGAGATATATTGGAGTTCAATTCCAATGTCCTGAGCACATAGAACTTGAATTGAAAAAAATTTGCTAGAAATTAGGCTGGGAACAGATTTACTCATCTCACATTTGTGCCAGCATTGGGAAACACTTTCTGTGGAGAATTTTACTTAATTCTAAATACAAGTATTAGTTTGAACTATTGTAACTGCAGTTTCTACAGGTCAAAATAGTTCAGTATTAGCAATTTCATATGCTCCTGCCCTGAATGTGGGTTATGTCTTATTATTATTCTCATTGTACGGATGAAAAAATCCCACACTTGAGAGGGAAATAACTTGATCCTGGTCTCAGAGACCAGTGTTTCTCGAACCGTAATGTGCACAGGAATCACTGGGGACCTTATTAAAGTGCAGATTCAGACGCAGTAGGTCTGGGGAGGTGCTGATACTCTGCATTTCTCCAAGTTCCCAGGTGGTTCCTGCTGGGCTGCAGACCACACACTTTGAGCTGTTGATTTGGGTTTTTCTGACCCCTAGAGGGCCCCTAGAGTTGAGATGGGGATCAGGTGAGGAGGCTACCAAACAAGCATTCTGCAGTTTATTTTTTAATAAGGGACTTTCCTCTCATCTGATGTCACGGAGCACCTACCTTGCCCTGAGCATGTGCGAGGCCACCCGTTTTCCAACCAAACGAGGATGCCTGGTTCTATTCCTTCCCTTCCTCCTCTTCTTCCTGTTCTTCCTCACCTCTTACCCCTCTTTCTTTCTGTCTGTCACGAGTCAAAGAGAAATTGATTGGAAGTCACAAAATTTCCAGAAACTCTGGAGGATACTGCTTGGAACAGAAGGTAGAACCAAGCCAGCACCAGAGGGTCCAGAGCTGTAACCCCAGCCACCATCATCTAGCAGAGGCCACAGCCAGGATTCCTCCTCTGGATGCAAACACGGCCACTCGAGCCAAGACTGCTCCTCTGCCTCCACCCCCATAACTGCTACTATCAAAGAATTTTAATGATCTTTAGTTTTCCAGCATTCCTTAATGAGTCCAAGTGTAAAGAAAGAGTTCCAGTGGGCCTATTCGGGGTTACATGCTGGGTCCGTAGCTGCCAGGAAACCAAGGCCAGGATGCAAGGTACTGTCCCTCCCAGGTCACTTACCCAGGCACTCTGCTGGGAGAAAAGTGGTGGTCCTGGATAGCCCCATCGGCAGATGTCCCCTGCAACCATGCACAGGTAGTCTCCTTTATTCTGCCTTCTACAACAGAGAAAATAACTGTCCTGCAATTACTGAGACCTCAAAAGAAAAAGTGAGAGATGCAACTGTTAGTTTGCAAGCCGAATGACCCCAATTCAAACAGTGCCAGGCCTTTACTTATGTTCAGCTATAGGAGAAAGGGAAAAGAGGATGCGTTACTGATTTTTTAATCTGTTAGCAAAAGTTTGGAAACACTTTTTGATGACTAAATGACTCTGTAAATATTGTGGCTCTCTGTAGTTTGCCATGAGCAGAGGGACATATAGAAAAACCTTCCTACTTTCCTTCCTCCATTCCATACATGTATTCAGTAATCATCTGTTGAGCACTTGATATGTCTCAGGACCTATGCTACGTGCAGATGGAACACTGAACAAGACAGAACTTCTAGGAAGGCAGTCTGAGAGGATGCAGTTGTAGGATAGGATTGTGATAACATGAAAGTAAGTTATAGTACAGTTAGTCCCGTAGGGCTCTGAGAACTTTTTATTTAGGTGAATAAAGTGTATTTGCCTCTGGCTGGCATACTTACTTTTTTTTTTTTAAGGAGAGAGGGACAGTGAGAGAGACAGAGAAGGAGAGAAACAACTTTATTTAGTTTTTCACATGGCCTTAGTTGCTCCAACACTCAGTTGTGTACGTGGTGCTGGGGTTTGAACCCGGGTCCTTGTGCTTTCCAGGCAAGCGCCGAAACCGCTGAGCCACCGCTCCAGCCCCCATGGCATACTTACTTTTAAAAACAAAATGTTTGTAGTTGCAATGGCATCTCATGTTTTCAAGGGAAAATGTCCCTGGTCCGGAATTTACAGAGCAAGTCATCTTCCATTTTCACCAGTAGGGGGCGACAACATGACGGCTTGAAGCTTGTTCTTGGCCTTGGAAGCCTATAGGAAACCTACAGGAAACATCTAACTGCTCTGTGAAGGGGCAGGAAAAATAAAAGTCTGGCAGTAAAATCTTTTTTTTTTTTCTTCTTTCTCTTGTAGAAAGTGGTTTCAAAACTTTACAGCCTGTTCTCAGGGAGTGGGTCCTTCTATTGGTGAGGGAGGATATTCACATAAAGAAATCAGGTCCAATGTAAAAATCAATGGGATTTAGGCTAAAATAACAAGAGTTGAGGGACCAAAAACCTAACAAAAATATTCTTTTGTGTTAAGATATAATGTGTCTTTATGCGCCAACTGATCCGCAGTATTTATACAGCAACTACTTGGTGATATTCTAGGGATTCAGGGAACTTCCTTCAAGAGCAATATAAATATTAAGGGTTTTTGTTTTGAATTGTTTGATTAAACATTTTTTAAATTCTGGGATCTACTTTATAAGATATAAACAGTGAATGAGATCTGCAGTCACTGCTTCTACAATATTATTTTGGGTCACTAATTTACACATCTCCTTACTCAAGAAAAATGCAAGATAATTTCCACAGTTGTCTCATTAATCTATCCATTAATCTACAGTGCATAAGCACCTATGTGTTAGTGGTTCTCTGTTGGCTTCCTGGGGATACTGGGATCTCGAAGGTACATCTCTGTCCAGAAAGAAATTGCAATTCAATTACGGAAGTCAGATGGTAACAAATACATTATTTCTTAACCACAAAAAAGAGCCAAGTGGTGCCTGGAGCAGTGGCTCAGTGGTTAAGGTGCTTGCCTGGCATGTTCAAGGACACGGGTTCGAACCCTAACACCACGTGCACAACGAAGTGTCAGAGCAATAAAAGCCACTTGAAAAACTAAATAAAAGTTATTCTCCCTCCCCCGTCTCTACCTCTCTTAAAAAAAAAAAAAAAAGCCAAGTGAGTGGTTTGAATGGGCAGTCCAGCGACAGAAGCTTGTCTAGCACAATGGATGAAGATGGGTTTTCAGGGACGCACCGACACCAGAGCTCTCCTGTGCTGGAAGGTGACCCCAGGCAAGTCATCACCTTCACTGGGAAGCCAGTGAGGTTCTAGAGACAGAATGCTGGGTTTGACCCTGGTTGTGCCTCATCTCTGTGGAGCCTTGTATGAATTCACTGCTCTGAGCCTCAGTTTTCTTGCCAATCGTGGGGACATTGAAGTCACAGTATCAATTTGACGGAGTTGTGAGAATAGCCTGGGTAATCGTGAACAGTAGTCAGTCCACCGTCCAGTGGTGATGAACTCTGTTATGGGGGTAGGATCTCCGTTCCCTCCTCCATGAATGGGGGTAATGGTCTGCGTTTCATAGGGCCGTTCTAAGGAGGAAGTGTAGAGAAGGATGTATGTTGCCAGGGACAGCTTTTGGCACAGAAGTATTCAGAACAACTGCTAGTGGAAGAGAAGAGCACCTAATGCCAGGGGAGTCGGGAGGCTTCCAGGAGGAAAAGAGATTGGAAGGATCGACAGTCTTTGGGAAGAATCTAGAAGGAGGCATTCTAGCTGGGACCTGAACAGACCAGTGAGGCCTGGAGGTGAAAATGTGAAAGGCGTGCTTCAGAGAAGGTAGAATCCATGAAAGGAGCACCTGCTCAAACCAGAAACCTAGGAAGCCCATTAGACTCAAGGATGGTTTCGCTGCAGAAGCCAAAACTGTGGCTGGTGAGGGCACAGGAATGGCTCCTTACCAAGAGTCCTTAGCTCCATCTAAGCCCAACTTCTTTCCACAGTGGATTAAAAATGAGCATGCATGTTCACACAACTCCAGAGGCTTTTTAATTTTGTTTTGTTTTGTTTTGTTTTTTTAAAGAAAGAAGGAGGGAGGGAGGGAGAGAGAGAGAGAGAGAGAGAAACAACTTTATTTAGTTTTTCTTCTGGCTTTTGTTGCTCCAACACTTAGTTGTGTACTTGGTGCTGGGGTTTGAACTTTGAACTTGGGTCCTCGCACATACCAGGCAAGCACCATAACCACTGAGCCACCGCTCCAGCTGGGCCCGCCCCCAGGCTTTTATTCACACTCAGGTGTCACAGCACTTACAGCAGCAGGCCAAACGTTTCCTTCAAGTGATCCATTCTTTCATTCATCCATTTTTCACCCATCAAACATTCACTAAGCACCTACTATATGCCAAATACTGTTCTAGATGCCAGGACTTGCTTTCTAAATCTAAGACCTGACCGCGTCCCAGCTCTGCTTGGTTACTTTCAGTGACCTTCCGTTGCCGCATGCAAACTCAGGCCTCATTCGCCAGGAACTTCCCTGCCTCTTCTCTCTGCTTGACCTTCCTAGTGATTCAGACTGGCCAACATCTAATGAGCTGGATGCTTTCTGAAATGTCCCTTCCTTGCTGAAGCTGTAACCAAACCTGCCTTGGTTCCTGTTGTACCCCAGCTGGCACAACGCTCCTTCCCTTGTGCTCACCCACCACTTTCTATCTCCTCTGTCTCTGTCTCTGTAGTTGTCACTTTCTGTTTTAGTTCATTGCTTGTGTGCTTTCTATTCTGCTACATTTTCAATTCAGTGAAGCAGGAACTGTGTTTGTTTACTTTTTTTTTCATTAGTGCATTATAGCTTTACATAATGATGGGATTATTTGTCACATATTCCTAAACACACACAATTCAGCAATACAATTTGTTCAATATCCTCCCCATACCCCTCTACCTCCCTCCTGCCATCCCCTGATCCCTTGCCTTTCTTCTAGGTCCTATATTGTTCCTAAAAAACCCAAATACAGTGACATAATTCTTACACCTATGAAGAACATTTTATATATATATATGACTATAGCATATACAGTGACACTTATAACTGCTTGGAATGTACCTTGCTTAATCTCAGCTCCAGCATTTCCCCTGCTCCTGTCTTCCTATCATCCCTTCTTATTCTTCAAAATATCTGACAATAGGATTAAACATTTTATGTTTTTGTACAGGTATGCAGCACAGCTTGTTCAAATATCTTATGCAGTAACTTACAACTGTATGTCATAAATATTAACATTTCGCATTTTTTGTTCTATGGATCTAATACGTGAGTTTGTCTACCTTACTCCTAAGCCTGGGTTTAGGTCCAACCTCCACAAATGAGGGAAAACATTTGTGTTGGGGTCTGACCTTCACTCCATTTCATCAGCTGCCCTAGAGTGATCTTGTGACAATTGTTGGGGTCTGACCTTCACTCCCATTTCATCAGCTGCCCTAGAGTGATCTTATGACTATTTGCATAAGCTCCTTCTGGAAGGGCTGCTAGGTCGTGCTTTGTTAAAGATTAGGGTGGGTTAAAATGTCTTAAGACAGGTTATTCCCAAGTTTTTGTCTGTACCCTAGTTTTTTTGTCTGTACACGAAATCTGCATAACTCCTGGCAACTCCCTTATGATTATAAAAGGAAATGTAGAGTCTGAATAAAGTGAGACAGCTCCACCTGAATCCCCTGCCTGTGTTCTTTCTTATTCTCAGCCCGTCCCTCAGGTCAGAACCCGGTTGGACTGGGACACATTTGGCCCTTGACTCTGGGTTTGGCTAACTTATCTCAGCAGGATTTCTTCCATTGCCATCCATTTACCCTCAATGGGTGCAGTATCATTGTTTCTAATAGCTGAGTAGAACTCCATTGTGTATATATACACCAGAACTTTTGAATCCATTTATCTACTGAGAGGCATCTGGGTTGGTTTTATAATTTAGCTATTGAGCTGCTATGAACAGATTTTGCTGTGTTGCTATAAGTGTGCTGATTCTAACTCCTCTGGGAAAATCCCCAGAAGATGGATAGTTGGGTCATATGGTGGATCCAACCCTAATTTTTTGAGGAGTCTCCACACTGCTTTCCAGAGCAGCTGGACCAGTTTGCAATTCCACCAACAGTGTGCTAGTGTTCCTATCTCCCTACAAACCCTCCAGCATTTGTTATTATTTGTATTCTTCATCTTTGCCAGTCTGACTGGAGTGAGGTGAAATCTTAAGGTAGTTTTGATTTTCATTTCTCTGATTGCCAGTGATTTAGAACACTTTCTCATTGACTTGCTCAATTTCCTCCATGAGAAGTTTCTGTTTATCTCTCTGGCCCATTTATTGATTGGATCATTTGTGTTTTTGTTATTGAGAGTTTTGAGTTCTTTGTAATTTTGGATATTAGTCCCCTCTCAGAGGAATCACAGGCCATGATTCTCTCCCATTCTGTAGGTTGTCTCTTGACTGTTTTGACCATTTCCTTGACTGTACAGAAACTTTAATTTAATACGTCCCACTCATTGATTTTTTACTGTAATTCTTTCACTTTAGGGGTCTTGTTGAGTAAGTCATTGCCAGCTCCCATATGCTAGAGTGTTGGTCCTAATTTTTCTTCCAGCACTTGTATGGTACTGGTTTAATTCCTAATTCCTTGATCCATCTAGATTTGATTTTTGTGTAAGGTGAGAGATAAGGATATAATTTTAATTTTCTGCAAGTAATTGTCCAGTTTGTCTAGCACCATTTGTTGAATAGACTGTCTTTCCTCCATATTCTATTTTGACCACCTTTGTCAAAGATCAGATGTTTAAAAATTTGTGAGTTTGTCTCAGAGTCTTCCATTCTGTTCCATTGGTCTTCATTCCTATTTTGATACCAGTACCATGCTGTTTTTAATACTACAGCTCTATAGTATAATTTTAGATCTGGTGTTGCAAAACCACTGGTTTCTTCTTTCTTGCTTAGTAATGTTTTGGCTATTCTGCGTTTCTTATTAATCCATATGAATTTGAGAATTGCTTTTTCTATATCTGCAAAGAATGACATTGTAATCTTGATGGAAATTGCATTGAATCTGTATAGTGCTTTTGGCAGAATGGCTGTTTTAATTATATTAATTCTGCCTAACGAAGAGCATAGAACATCTTTCCATCTTCTCAGGTCTTATGCAATTTCTATTTTCAGTGTTCAATAATTTTCCTTGTTAGAGGTCTTTTACTTCACTTATTAGATTAATTCCCAAGTATTATATTCTTTTAGAGGACATTGTGAATGGGACTGATTTCCTAATTTCTTTTTCTGCCCTAATATTGTTGGTGTATACAAAAGCTATTGATTTATGGGTGTTGTTCTTGTAGCCTGCTACTTTTCCAAATCTGTTTATTAGCTCTAGCAGTTTTCTGGTGGAGTTTTTTGGATCTTCCCGATATGGGATCATGTCATCAGCAAAAAGGGATGGTTTGACTTCCTCCCTTCATATTTTTATCCCTTTGATTTCCTCCTCTTGCCTGATTGATCCAGCCAGGATCTTGAGGACTATATTGAATAAAAGTGGTGAGAGTGGGCAGCCTTGTCTTGTTCCCAGGTTCAATGGAAATGCTTTCAACTTTTCTCCATTTAGTATTATACTAGCTGAGGATTAGGCAGAGTTTACAAAGTTAAATTCCTTTGATCCCTATTTTCTCTAGAGTTTTGAGCATAAATGGGTGCTGGATTTTATTGAATGCCTTTTCTGCATCTATTGAGATGATCATATGGCTTTTGTCCTTAATTCTGTTTAAGTGATGAATCACATTTGTTGGTTTGCGTATGTTGAAGCAGCCTTGCATGCCTGGAATGAAGCCCACTTGATCATGATGAATTATTTTCTTCATGTGTTTTTGAATGTGATTTGCAAGAACCTTATTAAGGATTTTTGCATCAATATTCATGAGGGATATTGGTCTGTAGCTTTCTTTTTTTGATGTCTTTGTTGGGTTTTGGTATCAGAGTTATGGTTGCTTCATAAAAAGTGTTTGGGAGAGTTCTGTCTTTTTCAATTTCTTGGAATAGCTTAATAAGAAAAGGTGTTAGCTCTTCCTCAAAGGTGTGGTAAAACTGTGCAGAGAATCCATCAGGTCCTGGGCTTTTCTTCTTTGGAAGACTTTTAATTGCTGTATGGATTTTGGTGCCTGTTATTGGGCTGTTTAGGATTTCAACTTTATCCTCTGTCAATTATGTGTCTGGAAATTTATCCATGTCATCCAGATTATCTGATTTAAAGAAGTGTAGTTTTTCAAAATATGTTCTGATAATCTCTTTGATTTCAATGGTGTCAGTGGTGATCACCCCGTTTTGTTGGTGATTTTGTTAATTTGCTTTGATTATCTTCTTCTTTGAGTTAGATTAGCTAGGGTCTGTCAGTTCTGTTTATTTTTTTCGAAGAAACTGCTCTTTGTTTTGTTGATTCTTTTTATTATTTTTTGTTCTCAATTTCATTGATTTCAGCTTTGTTCTTAATTATTTCCTGTCTTCTGCTGACTTTGGGATTAGACTGTTAATCCTTTTGTAGATATTTGAGTTGGAGCATAAGCTTATTTGTTAGGGATCTCTCCTGATGCTTAATGTGGACACTCAGTGCAATAAATTTTCCCTTTAAGAATGCTTTCTTGCTGTCCCAGAGGTTTTGATATGTTGTGTCTTCATTCTCATTCTTTTCCAAGAATTCCTTAATTACTGTTCTCATGTCTTCTTTGATTCACTCTTCATTTATTAGGATGTTATTCAATCTCCACATATACGTATGTTTTGTGCTATGGTTTTTGCTGTTAATTATTAGGGTCATGGTATCATGGTCTGATAGGATACATGGAATAATACCTACTTTTTTATATTTGCTGAGATTTCCCTTGTGAACTAGAATATGATCTGTTTTGGAGAAGGATCCATGTGCTGCTGAGAAGAAGGTATACTCTGCCAATTTGGGGTGGAATATTCTGAAGATGTCTGTTAAGCCTGTTTGATTTATGGTATGGTTTAGACTGAAGAGCTCTTTATTTTATTTTGTTTTTAATATTTGGTTTGACAATCTGTCTATTGGTGATAGAGGAGTGTTAAAGTCTCTTAGCACTATTGTGTTGAGGTCCACAAGTGGTTTTATATCTTGGAGTAATTTTTCCACATAGTTGGGGACATTGGTGTTTGGAGAGTATATATTTATTATGGTTATTTCTTCCTATTGTATTGTTCCCTTTACTAATGTAGTGGACTTCTTTATCTCTTTTGATTAATTTATGTTTGGAATCCACTTTGTTGGATATAAGTATTGCAACTCCAGCTTGCTTTCTTGGGCCATTTGTCTGGTAGATTTTTTTCCTCCTTTCTCCCTTACTCTGTGGGTGTCATTGGCTGTAAGATGGATTTCCTATAAGCAACATATTGTTGGATTTTGTTTTTTGATCCAATATGATAGTCTGTGTCTTTTGATTGGTGCATTGAGACCATTCATGTTTAGTGTTAGAATAGTTATGTGGTTGTGGTTCATATTCACTGTGTTTTATTAGTGAGTTCTATGCTGTCTTAGTTATCTATTGATAGCATGTATCTTTATTGAATTCCCTTGGTTTGTGGGTTTTGAGGAATGTTAGCTTGTTCTTCAATGTGGGGTTTATCTTTGAGGATTCTTTGTAATGCTGACTTTCTGTTCACAAATGCTGTAAGTTTGTTTTTATCATGAGAAGTTCTTATTTCCCCCTCAAATTTGAAGCTAAATTTTGCCAGGTGTAGTGTTCTTGGCTGCATGTTGTGTTCATTCAGGCATTAAACGATCTCCTTCCATGATCTTCTTACTTCCATAGTCTGAGTTGAAAAGGCAGATGTGATTCTGGTTGGTGTGCCTCTGAATGTGATTTGGCGTTTCTTCCTCGCCACTCTCAATATTCTTTTCTTGATTTCCTTGTTGGACATTTTGAATCTGATGTATCTTGGTGAGCTTCTCATATGATTAGGCCTATTGGGTATCCTATAAGCTTCCTGGATGAGCATATCTGACTCTATTTTTATATGGGCAGATTTTTCTTTAGCTACTACCTTGAGAATGTTCCTTATCCCATTTGTTTATGTTTTGATTTCTTCCTGTATCTGAATTACTCTTAGATTGCTTCTTCTCATTTCATCCCAGACATTTTTAAAATTCTGTTCATGTTCTATGAAGTTTTTTCTTTTTTCTTATCTGTGTGCTCAAGCTTGCTCAGCCTGTCCTCATTGTCCAAAGTTCTTTCTTTAAGAGCTGAGGTTCTGTCTTCTATATAAGTTAGTCTATTATTAAATTCTTCCATGGTTCCTCTCATGTTTTTGAGTGCAGATTTTAGCTGTGTTACTTCATTTTTTAGTATGTCTATTTCTTTGATAATAGAGTTTTTCATCTCTTGAGTTTTCTCACTTAGTCCCTTCATTATATCTTCTTTTAGCTCATTGTTCCTTTTAGTAATCAGATCATTGATAATATTTTCATGGTTTTCATCTCTATCCCTATCTGTGGATTCTTTTTAGGGGAGTTTTGGTTTTGAGGTGACCCTTTCCTATTTTGATTCTTCATTTTTTAAGAGCTTCTTCTGGATCTCTGAATTGAGATTTCCTGCAGGGAAGGTAGGAAGTTCTTCAGGTGGTTTTCCTTGCAAGTCAAAGGGTCAGATCAGCTACCCACTCTTTGATGATCACCTTCTTCCAGATACTGTTTCTGCCTGGGTCTTCGTGTTGCTCTACCTTTTGGTTCCAGGCTCGAGGTTGCAGATCTGAACTTGGGTTGTCCAGGTAACCTCTTCTAGTTGATCTTGAATAGGGGCTGCTCTGGATGTGGGTCCTACTGGTTGTATCCTGAGCACCTGCTGGTGGGATTCGAACAGGTCCTAAGAGGTACGCAGAACATCTGGTAAACGGGGCTGCTCCAGGCAGGAACCTTCCCTGGTTGGTCCTGAGCAGGATCTGCTCTGGAAAGGGGTCCTACCATTTGTGTCCTAAACACCTTCTAGTGTGACTCAGACAGGCCCCAACTGAATGCAGGGCATCAGGTAGGTGGGGCTGCTCCAGGCAGGTAACCTCCCCTGGTTGGGGTTGGTCTGCTTGAGGGTCCTACCGATTGTGTCTTGAGCACCTTCCAGTGGTACTCAAATAGGCCACAACAGGCTTCAGAGCAACAGGTAGGTGGGACTGCTCCAGGTGGGGAACATCCCCCGGTTGGTTCTGAGCAGGGGCTGCTCAGGAAGTGGGTCCTACCGGTTGGACCTACTGGTTGGACCGGTCCTGAGCACCTTCCAGAGGGACTCAAAGAGGCCCCAACCAAAACATGGGGCATCAGGTAGATGGGGCTCAGGAACTGTGTTTTATTCATCTTTGTAACCTCAGCTTCTGAGGTATTGCTTGGCATGTGAGAGATAATTTTATGTATTTGATGAATGAGTTTGTTGAAGCTTTGGCAGTGAACCAGAATGGTGATGTGAATAATAATGACATTAATAGTGACTACCTTATAACATGTACTTCTTACATGCCAAACTCTGAGCCAAGTGCTATACATCTCTGACCTGTTTTTTTTTTTCTTTTAAAAGAGAGGGACAGAGAGAGAGAGAGAGAGAGAGGGAGAGAGAGACTCAATTCTATTTAGTTTTTCATGTGGCTTTTGATGCTTTAACACTTCATTGTGCACGTAGTACTAGGGTTTGAACCCATGTCCTTGTGCATGCCAGGCAAGCTCTGTAACCACTGAGCCATGCTCCAGCCCTGACCTGTTTAGTTTTAATCCTCACAACGCATGGTGGGCCCCGGGAATTTGGTGAGAGATAGAGAGGCTAGGGTTTGAACATTGGCACTATGAGTTCATTGTACAGTCCCATACTTTGTGACCTAGAGGAAGACCCCTTTTTGCCAAACCAAGCATTCTGAAGTGGGGCTGCACCCTATGGGCAAACACTGGCCTTATCTAGCTCCACCTCTTGCTGGCTCTGTGGCTTTGCAATAGTTACTTACCCTTACTTTTTACCTTGACTTCCCTTCTGCAAATGAGATTAAACCACTCCTCAAAGTGCTCTTGTTCAAGCTTGTGTAGGCTGAGTGTAGGTGATACACTTGACACTTGCCTCATACATGTATTCAAATAAATTAGTTATTATTCATAGTAGCAATGATAATCCCACTTGCCCACAAAGAGAATTTAGACAAAAAAAGAGTTGGCTGAGAATAGACTATGTGGAGCATGCCTCCAGTTAAAGGTAACAGAAAGAACCAGGAGAAAAAAGGACTGAAAATATTGAGCAACAGTGAGGCAGAGGAAAGTCCGGTCAAGTGCCAAGTGTTTTTGAAGGATTAAACTGGAAGAGGCCGTAGATTTAACAGTTAGGGATCATTAGTGACCTTTGAACGAAAAGTATCCTGACAGGAGGATGCTTACATAAGTTACTTACTCTCGCTTGGGAGGGTTAGTAAGTTATTTACCCTCACTTTGGGAGAGGAAGCAAATTGCTGTGGGTTAAGGAGTCAGTGGGTGATAAGGTAGAAACAGTAACTGGGGCCTATTCCTCAGAAGTTAAATGATGAGCCAGGTATGGTGGCACACACCTGTAATCCCAGCCACTTGGGAGACTGAGGCAGGAGGATCACAAGCTGAAAGCCAGCTTCAGCAACTTAGCGAGGCCCTAAGCAACTTTGTAGGACTCTGTCTCAAAATAAAATATAAAAAGGGCTGGGCATGTGTCTCAGTGATTAAACTCTCAGCTCATTCTTGGTACTGGAAAAAAAAAAGCAAGAATAAAAAACAGGAATTGGAGAAAAGAGAACCAGGAATGGGTGAAGGGCAGTGGATACTGGGTAAGGTTCAGGCTTAAGTTACGTTATCATTACATATGTGTATATTAAGGTGTAGCAACCGATCTCTTCAATATGTAAGAACATGCTGAACTAACAAAAGAAAGAAAGAAAGAAAGAAATTTAGTTGTGAAGCACTATGGCCTGTTTATGTGCCCCCAAATTCATATGGTGTGAAAAATCTAACATCCAAGGTAATAGTATTAGAAGATTGGTCTTTGGAAAGTGATTAGGCCATGGGGTAGAAGATTGGTCTTTGGAAAGTGATTAGGCCATGGGGTGGGGTTTGATGATAGGATTAGTGCCCTTATAAAAGAGCCGAAATCGGAGCCCTCATCAGACACAAAATCTGCCTTGATCTTGGACTTTCCACTCTCTATAGCTTGTAGAAACAAATTTTTGCCTATAAGCCATTTGGTTGGTGGTATTTTGTTATAGCAATCTGAATAGAATAAGACATGAAGAGTCAGAGATAAGTCAGTGGTTTGGGGGTATTTAGGATCAGTAAACACCTTCTCATGTACTTTTTAAGGTGAAAGGGCCTTCTCTTCAGAGGGCCAGATTAATGGAGCTGTAGGGGAACACAGACACCTACCTGAACCCCAAATCTATCTGGAGAATCTGGTCATCTCTCCAGACTCCTGGGAGGTCAGGACGATGACTTGCCTGAACTACCAGGCTCCTGGAAGGGACTTTCTTTTATTTAAGGAGATAGGAGAGTTTAGTGTATTTCTTTTTAGGCAGAGGACAATCAACAGAATGCAGATGCAAAACAGTTGGGAGGATGGGATCCAAGCCCCTGGTAGGTGCTGCAGCTGGAGAAAGCAAGGGTGAAGACACATGGACAAGAAAAGGAACTTGAAAGGCCACTGGATGGCCTTCTTTCTTGGACACCAGAGGCAAGTTCTGCAGAGAGTATGGTGAGGGGAAGGTGAAGGGCAGTGCCTTGGTCAGAACCAGCCAAACGCTGCTGCGAACTCTCTCTGAGATTTAGAGGCTTGCTGGAGTGAGTTTATTTCTCTTCATGTTAACTCCAGACAGCATAAGGTTGGGATGGGCTCTGCTCAGATCAAGGACCCAGGACCCAGCCATTTCATGGCTCCCTCATCCTGAGGGATCTCAGAGTCCCTGTCTGGACTTTCTGTACCCTCTGGGAAAATATGGAAAAAGGGAAAGACCGTGGAGGCCTGTAGAGGGATCTTATAGCCATTTCTGGAGGTGTTGCCAATCACTTTTGTTGATGGTCTGTTGGTCAAATCTCAGCCACATGGCCATTCCTAATACAAGGGAGGCCAGGAAGTATCATTGGTGTGCACAATGCTATCTTGTCTGCACCCTTAGCACCTGACATGAGGTCTAGAACGGATGTTCTGTGAACACTGTTGAATAAGTGCATAGATGAACATCCTCTCATTTGTTCCTTACCACTACGCTCTCTGCTGCTACCCTGCCTGAGCTTCAAGAATGACATGGAACCTAATGTCCTAAATATCAAATAAAGCCTGGGCTCTTGCTTAGAGCTATTCTTCCTGCTAATATGCTCTGGGGATCCATGCATATACTCTCTTCACCTGTGTATTTGCTACTTGGTTTTAGGCCTGAAATCTGTGGTTAGTGGACCTGGGAGAGTGACGCTGACTTGCTCTTGGGGAGATAATGATCAGGGTCTTTCTTCCAAGGCCCAGGGCTATAGGAAGTTGAGCTAATCAGCCAACCAGTACATTAGCAATTTCAATTTCCAACCCAAATATGAGATAACGTACTCTTGATTTTGCTAACCAGACCCTACCTGAACTCGCCATCCCCCTGCCACCCCCTGTTAAACTAGCTAGTACCAAAATGAATGGACAAGTCCCTACTCCAGCAAGCCAGTCTCCAGCTAATCTAACTGGTTCCTAATCAAAATAGTTGATCACAAAGTACCACAGATTGAACTGCGTCCTACCGAGAACGTTTAAAACCCAGGATGGGATTAATCTTCTCCGTGAATTCTTTAATAGCCCTTTATATGGATATCATGAACTCTAGAAAAGGAAGGAAAGCTGGTGATATGAGTCATAACTTCCCTAAAGGGCAAATAAAGGACTCCTTATCGGGCTGGCAGAGCTGACTTTAAGTGGAGCATGATGTGGAACCATGTCGGGCAGGGAATGCCAGGGATATTTTTATAAACAACTCCAGAGATATCAACAATGTGGGGCCAGTGAAGAGATTCCCATATTTGCAGATGATATTTTGTGAACAAGGGTGCCCGCCAAAGAAAGTGGGTGCCAACAAGCCCAAGAAGGAGCAAGGAAGCGGAGGCAGAGGGTTGTAAATCAAGTCAGCGTTTCAGACTGTGGCTGACTACCCTGACCCGCTCAGCCTGGCACAGGGCAGCAGAGGCAGGTGGACACCAGGGGGCTGGGTGGAGGTAAGGGAGTGGCGTGTCCCAGTGCCAGGAGCCCCACCAGGCTGCAGGGGGTAGCTGGACCTGTAAGAATTAGAGCTCTGGTGGCAAGGAGATGGGCATCATTTTCGAAGGATCGGATCAATGAAGTCCTCAGGAAACACAGACCCCCCCCCAACTCCCGCCTGAACCTCACAGCCATCTGGAGAATCTGGTTATCTCTCCAGACTCCAGAGGTGACAAGGAGGATGAATTGCTTCAACTACCTGGCTCGGAAAGTCCTGCTTCCTGTCTCATGATAACACAACTTATTTCAAGGCAATTGTCATGGTGTCATGGGAAGAGGCCAGGTTTTGGTGTCAGTGGGTTCTAATCCCCCCTTGTGACTTAATAGCTGTGTGGCCTTGGGCGATTACATTCAGCATCTCTGGACCTCAGTTTCCTCTTTTATATGATAGTAATTCTATTTTGCAGAGTTGTGAGGATTGAGTGAGACATTGCCCATAAGCAGTTGGCATTTAATATAAACATTCTCTTCCCTTTCTCTCAATCCCTATTAAATGCTTTCTCATGCTTAAGCCTGTGGAGTCCTGAAAAAGCCTACTACATAACATCTGGCCAGCCTGCCCTAGACATGGGCTGCTACACAGCTGCCTTGGCCCTGGTAGGCCTGCGAAAGGCTCCAGCCCACCCAACAGGGGCTACAATCCTAAGCTATGAGCAAGACCCCGGCCCAGTGGACTTCTGTGATTCTTGGAGAGTACAGCAGGCAAGGACTGGCAAGCAAGAGATGAAGAATGGGAACCTTTTCCATAGAGAACCAAAGCCTGCTGCCGAGGAAGCTGGGTGCCTGCCAGGTTGGGAAGTGGCTTACTGTGGGAGCCCTTTGCACATGAGACTCCAGGCTGTGTTCCTCATAGGTGAATCTCTAGATCACCTTTCCTGGCACCTGCAGGGATGCTAATGCATGCCAAGTTTGGGGAATCCCATCCTTCCTCCTTGACCCTACCTCACTCTGCTCCCGTCACCTGGGTCTTCATGCTGTAATACTGCAAGCAGTCCCACCTGGAGCTTCTGTTCTCTTCCTCCTGCCTCTTCCCTCACCTCCTTCACGACCGTTATCAGAAAGCTTCTCACCGACCACCCACTGTAAAACGATGATTGACCCTATCACCCTCCATTTCCTTTTCAGGGCGATTTTTCCTTTTTAGAACTTAGTATCAAACTTATGACTTATTTTTTTGCTTCTCTGTCTGGCCCCACTGGAAGGAAAGCTCCATGAAGACAGGATCTCATTTTGTCCACTGCTGTCTGGTGGGTTCCTAGAATAGCCAAATCCTTGGCAGCCTTTTAGTAAATACTTGGTGGATTGATATTGGGCTTGACCTTTAATTTGGTCTGTTGGTAAAATATAGAGGACCAGGAAGGAAGTTATCATGAATTACATCATACAGATGAGGAAAGTGAAGTTCAGAGAGGTGGACAGGCCCCGGGTCACCAAGGCCAAGGTCTTAACCAGAGCTTGAATATCCTGAAATACACTGATACCTATGCTATGAGCCATTTGTCATTTCCCAAAGGACAGCACATCTCATTGCCTGAAATGCTGCCTTTAACTGGAGTACTACTCCATTTAGCTTGATTGATTTTGCTCCTAGACTTGTGAACTTAGACTAGGGTTCATTTGTTTGTTTAATGGAGACCACTTTTCATTTTAACCAGCCTCTACTCTGAACTTTGTTTATTCCGGGTCTAATGCAGAAAATATATGCACTAAAAAACAAATTAAAAATAAATGATAAGTGAGTTAGAAACTGCCCAGGGCTGTCAGGAACTCAAGCACCATGCTATGTGGGTTTTGAGTAAATATTTGCTTTGCAAGTCAAGAAGCAATACATATTTACTGAGGCCGTCTCTGGCTGAAGGGCACATATGCTACTTCTGGGACTTGGCACAATCCTTCCAGGGAAGTGCGCACACAGGCCTGAGCACTGTAACATTCTGAAAAGAGGACACAACTTGGCATCAGAGACCTGGGCTCCGCTCAAGCTGTGCCTCTTACTTGTTGAGCTAAGTTGGGGCAACCTATCACTCTCTCTGGATCCTTTTGTCCTTAGTATCCTATGACTTTGAGACAGGCATGCATGCATGAGAGAGAGGAGGGGGTGGGAATGAGTATCAATAGCTTTCTGGTCAGCAAATGGCTTAGATATGGGAGAGGGTGGGTGGAGGAGGTGGGTATCTTAGTGTCTGTTCCATTGAGTGGCCTCTTTATTTTTAATCCTCAATTCAAGCATTTCTTTTCTGGGAGCTTGTGACCAATGCCAGAACCTTCTGAGGGGTTTGGCTTTGTTCTTTAACAAGTGCTAGTACCTGTGTCTGGAACTATCTGGGCTTACTGAATAAGTGGCCGGCTATGACAGATGATGTGGTGGGAGTGGAGCCTGAGAGACTCCTCTATCTAAAAACATCACTCATTGAATCATACATTTATCCAGCGACTATATTGAGCTTCTTATAGAGGAACATACCAGTGCACAAAGCTCGGCCCCAGCCTCCTGAGGCTTAAGGTACCAGGGGTGATGGAGATAGATGGTTAGGGAATCAGCCATATTTCATGCTCCTGTGACGCAACTACAGAAGGGGTAACCAACCCACCTTAGTCGTGAAGGGGAACATGTGGTAAACCTTTCCGAGTAAATGGTATCTAAACCAAGATCTGAAATTGAGAGACCAGAAGGAGAGGAGGGAGGAAGGGCTCCAGGCTAAGAGTGAAAATGTGTGTAAATGCACAGACCAGGGAACGGGAGAGGGAGGCAAAGAAGGCAGAGGGCCTTGGCTGGAGGAGTGAGAGGGAGCAGAAATGAGGCCAGAGAGGAACAGGTCAGGACAGGCCTTGCCATTTTGCTGAGAACCTTGTGAGCCACTTGAAAGAGCTGGGGCTGCGACAGAGATCAGCGTAGCTGGGAGGGCCACATTCAGCTTTGCTTTAGAAAGACCCCTCCTTGGGGCTGGAGTGGTGGCTTGGTGGTTAATGCACGTGCCTGGCAAGCATGAGTACACATGCACTCACTTACACAAATAAGTGTTGGAGCAACAAAAGCCTTGTGTAAAACTCAATAAAAATTGATTCTCTCTCTCGCTCTCCCTCACTGTCCTTCTCTCTTAAAAAAACAAAAAACAAAAAAACCCACCTCCAGCCACAGAGTGTAGAGCACCCTCTGGAGGGAGACCAGGCTGGAAAGCCAGAGCTCAGGTTCTGGGTAAGAGAAGAACCTGTTGGCTCTTTTGGATCAGGTGCGGGCTTTGGAACTTCAGGATGTATTTTGGCTCCCGTCCTGTCTCCAACCCCTGTTATTCTTTTCTTCCACGCCACCATGGCATTCTCAGCCTTGATCCCAATAAAATCTGAAGATTTCGCCGCCTTAGAACAATGAGATCCAACCCTTGTGAACTTCTTGTTAACGTAAAAGCCCTCACCGCACGTCACAGTCGCTGTGCTTTTAGTATCTGCTAATTGAGGAAATGTCTGAAGAACAAAGCCTCCAGTGGATGAGATGTGCACACACTGTGGGAGCTGGTATTTAGCCCGTCCGTGGACAGGGGGCGGTAACATATGGATCCCCTGAGCCATCTGAAAGAACTCTGCCTCCCCCAGGGGTTCAAGGGTTTGGGAACCACTGCCCTGGAACGTGTGTGTTAAGAAGCCACAGAGACATCTGTCCCCAGAGTGCAGTGCATGGCTGCCTTCTCTGTAAACCATGGGTGCATAAACTCAGCTGGTTCTAATTGCGCAGGGCATGCCATATTGTTGCCCGATGTAATGTCAATTTTTATTTATTTGTATTTGTGAAAAGCGGGGCTGATTAGACCACTTAAAACTACACAGGCTAGTTAGAGGCAGGCTGGTGTTAGTGATTTCAGCTACCCTCCCTAAAGTCATCAGCGCTCCCAGCTCTCGGCCTCCCTCGGAGAATGTAAACTTGGGGCCTTGCACTATCATGATTTCTATTTCATCCTGACTCTTATAAACTACCATATAAAAAGCAGCCGCTGAAGGTTCCTTATTTTTTTTTTCAATTTCATTTTGAGGCTTGGAAAATCACAAAATAAAAATAGCCCTGAGAGTGGAAAGTTTGGGGGAGTTTGTTTAGCTTTCTTTGAAATGTACTTTGTGAAGGAATAAGTAAGTCATAAGATCCCTCTGTGGAGAGCTTGGCTGTTTGCTTAATTTTTTTACAGTCCTTTTCTCTAGTTTGATTCTCTTGGAGTCCTGTGAGGTGTGGATGATTGCTATTCTTGTTTTGCAAATGAGACAGAAGCTCAGAGAGTAAAAGCCTGTCCTGTGCTAAGATTACATTAGCACGTCAAGGCAGAGTCCCTTCTGGCAGATCCTTGCCCTGAACCCTGCCCCTACTCCAAATCTTCTGTCCCTCTCAGAGTCCCTTTGTCCAGATCCAGCTTCAGCCTTTCTTTTCTCAGGGTCATTATCAGGAAAGGGATAAGTTTAGACAACAGACTGGTCACCCGACATCTCTCTTCCTCTCAGGGTACCTAACACTTAGTATCATAGTTACCTGAAGATCCTCTGAAGTGCCTCACAGGTGGCCAACTTCTTGAGGGCAGGGCATTGCTTTTGTCATCTCCTGGCTTTAGAACCCAGAACAGAATTTATTACATAGTGGATGTCACTCTTTAAATGTTTTTAAAGTTGGAACATTGCTGAAAACGATTTTTGTATCCTCCTATTTCATTCAATTTCCCCACTATAATCAGGAATCAATGATCAATGACCTGTTTAAGAATTGACAATTACGAGATTGATTAAACTTGAGATTGAAACTTAGCTTATCATTTGCTAAACTGTTTTGAGGCATGTTCTGAAGCTTGTCGATGGGTATTCCAGAAAAGTTAAAAGCTCCGTGGTCATATAAGTTTGGGAAACGCTGATTCAATAAGTTCAACAGATTTTGTTAATCGCAAATGTTCTCAAAGCATAGATTCTCCTCCAGGTCTGGTTCCCTTCAAGATCTCCCCATCTGTGTGTATTTTAGGCATAGCTCACAATTCTCACGATAGTTTAATGAGTAACTTTTAAACACACACATCTGTGTTCATACACAGAACTTTTCCTGAATGGTCCCTCGCTTTCAGGGCTGCTTCTCTCATGGTGTCACCCGTTCCCAGTAAAGGCAGGGGAGCGAGTGTTCTCCTTTATCACCACCCTGCCTCCCAGTCATTGCCAGACCACAGACTTCCTCATGACTGAAATGTTAAAGTCTCTTTCATTTAAAGAAATCTTTCCTTGTCCATAAAACATCCTCAGGCTATGGTTCCGTTTTTCTCCTCCTCCTTAACTTCAGGCTTTTTGAGGAGCTGAACGCATCTTTTCCTTAGGTCAATCAGCAACCAATGATTAGTGAATGCATAAAAATGAAGCCAACCTCCCACCCCAATTGTGTTAGTCGGCTTTGCACTGCTCTGACCTGACTAGAACAATTTAGAGGAGGAAGTTTATTTTGGGTTATGGTTTCAGAGGTTCAGTCCATAGTCAACTGATTCCATTGCTCCGAGCCTTGGTGAGGCAGAACATCATGGTGGAAGAGTGTGGCAAAGGAAAGCAGATCAGGACGTGGCAACCAGAAATCAGAGAGAGCTTGAGTGCAAGGAGCCAGGGATAATATAACCCTCAAGGGAATGCCCCAGTGACGTACTTCCTCTAGCCATACCCTATCTGCTTACAATTATCACCCATTAATCTGTTCTAATTATTAATCCACCAAATGCATCAATCTACTGATTAGGTCACAACTCTCTTAAGCTAATCATTTCACCTTTGAACGTTCCTGCACTGTCTTATATATGAGAGTTTGGGGGATAGCTCAGATCCAAACCATAACATTCTACCCCTGGCCCCGCCAAACTCGTACCCATCTAACAATGCAAAATATATTTAGTCCATTTCCAAGAGTTCCCATAGTCTAAGTAATTCCAACACTGCCTAAAAGTCTAAATCTAGAATTTCATCTGAGACTCAAGGCAAACTCTTGTCTGTGAGCCCCTGGAAAGATCAAAACAAGTGATATCTCCCTCTCTCTCTCTATCTACCTAATATATAATGGCACAGAGCAAACATTTCCATTCCAAAAGGGAGAAAGAAAGGATGGGACCAAAGCAAGGCCATCCGGGGCACATGATATCACAATGTTCTCTCTAAATAGCTTGTGTAGCTCCACCCTATGGCCTTGCTGGTTACAACACACACTCTTGGCTTGTTTCTGTGTGATTTCTGCAGCTTTCCTCGGCAGACATGTTACTGGCCTCTCTTAATCTTGGGGGTCTCCCTTGTAACTTCAGTTTCCTTTACACATCTTTATGCATCATCCTTTCAGAGGCTACCTGCAGGGATTCCAACCCTTATACCTTTGGCCTGGCCTCCCAAGCCTTCTTCTGAAATCTCAGTAGAAATCTCCATGACCCCCTAATGCCAGCACCCTGCATTTCTGCAGAACCAGTGCCATGTAAACAGTGCTAAGTTCTGCCTTCAGCTCAAGCGTTAACCAGAACTTCTGGGGTCACAATTGCAGCAGCCTCTGAGTGTCTGGGCAGCTAAGCAAAATGAAACAGCTTTCTAGCTTCCCCCATGACCTTCCATGCAAGATGGATACCCCCTACGTCTCTTATCAAAGAAATTTTTACTTTTACACCCTTGAGCCCACAATGGATGTGGTGTTGTCAATTTCTGAGTTGTCCTCAAGCCTTCTTTCTCATTTTCTCTGTGTAATGTAATGCACTTAGCATCTCTTTAGTAGCTCTAATGTCTTCTACAGCCATACCTTTTTATTCCTGGTTTTACGTGCACTTTTATGGCCAAATTTTGTTTTTCAAAACTTTCTACTCTGCTTTCTGCTGCTGATTATCAAAGTAAATTTGGTTAAAAGTAACTAGCAATATCTATGCCATCCCCTGAAGAATGCACTGCCTTGAAATTTTCTCCATCACCTTTAAATCCAGCCTCAGAAAGTCACAGGACTTGGGTACAATGTAAACAACTTTGCCAGAATATAACATGAATGGCCTCTGTCCAGTTTCTACTAGAGTCCTCCTTCCCCTCTGAAGCTTCATGAGCCCAGTTGTTACTGTCGTTGTCCTTTTTGCTTTCAAGTCTTCTGAATTCCCACCAGAACTGCCCATTAAGCTCACTTACAATATTCTAAAACTTCTCCAGCCTGCATCTCCAAACTTTTCCAAACTCCTTCCACAAACCAATTCCAAATTCTGAACCACACAGTTAGATTAGTCACAATAACAACCCCACTCCCAGTACCAATTTCTGTGTTAGTCAGCTTTCCCCAGTTGTGACCAATAAACCCCCCCCCAAAAAAACTTAGAGGAGAAAAAGGTTATTTTGGCTCATGGTTTCAAAAGTTCAGTTCATGGTTGGCTGCTCCATTGCTCTGGGCCCAAGATGAGGCAAAACATCATGTAGGAAGGGCTTGGAAAAGGACAGCAGATCAGGACATGGCAACCAGGAAGCAAAGAGAGCTCGCGTGCAAGGAACCATCCCTGCCCTTCACTGAAAAGGTATGTGTATGACATAATGAGCTAGCGGTTTGTTTGTAACCAGAACCAAAGACTGAGGATCACTGGTGCTGTGTTTGGATATCATTTTCCCCCATAATTTCAAGTACCAGAAACTTGGTTCCCAACCTAACAGTATTGAGAAATGGTGAGATCTTTAAGAGATGGGACCTTGAGGATGGTGAGTGAATCATGACCACACTCCAGGGACTAATGCTGATATTGAAAGAGGGGTCAGGTCTTTCGAGTTAGGTCTTTCATGAGTATATTGGTTTCTTCAAGAGCTGGTTGTTAGCAGAGTGAGCCTAGTCCTTCTTTAGTCTCCGGCTTCCTCATTCACATGAGCTCTCCCACATGTGCTCCTGCCATGTGATTCTATCTGCCTTGCTGTGGTGCAACCAGGGTACCCTCACCAAATGCTGGTGTCATTCTGTTCAGACTTTTCAGCCACCAAATCATGAGCCAAAAAAGGCTGTTGTCTGTTTATATTATCCAGCACCAGGCATTTTGTTAAAATAATACAAAATAGATTAAGACAATTGGTTAAATCATTGTCCTCAAAAGGGTCCTGTGAAAACCCGGGAACCTATTACACAGATTGAAAGAATAAGCATTTAATCATTCTCAGCATGTCACTGATTTAGGAAATATGGAAGACACATAGTTTTGTGTGGATTTTGGAGTAAGGATGATTTGGGCACAAGACCTATTTTAACATACATACATACACAAAAATGTCTGGCATTTTTCCTTAGAAACTCTTAGAACATCATGTCTACCTTGCCCTTACTGTAATAAAGTTGAATTTGTGACCAAGAAAACATCTTGATTCTTAAAATAGTGATGTCTCAGTGAAAGAAAAGAATTTGAAACGCCTCTTTCTAAAACTCTTCTGTCCCCTGTCTGATGCTTGCCTTCCGATCCTTCTGCTTTCCTAGTCCACTTGCTAACCAGAGTTGCAATGGCAGCAGCTCTCTGACTTTCTGCAGGGCCATGTGCCCAGATGGTGGACTTCACCTCCTCCTGCTTGTTCCTGATTGGAGAAGCAATTGGATCGTATGCTGACCAATTAAATAAAAGGCAAGGAGCCACACTGAAGTATTTTGGTTCTAAAGAAACCATAAAATCAATCCATGTAAGGACCTGATAGGAGTCTCCAGTCTCAGGGACAGGAGATCCGGAAGACACCTTACCATCAGTGTACCCGCTCCTGAATTTTCCTGGATGTTCTTCAAAGCCATTATATGTTCCCTCTTGCAGAGGCAGTAAGATGAGGTTGGTGAGGAAAGACAAGTGACAGCGATTTGGAGACCATTGCAATCAGCTGATCTGAGTCCCTTGGCCATGACCACATCTTTTTTATTAAATGGGAGGTAGCTGGGATTTTTTACTTTGTCATTGTATATGGGAAGGAACCAATAACCCTCAGTGTCAGGAGCAGGCCAAATAAATTAGATATTAAGATCAAAATGTGGCCACAGTGGGGCTAGAGCGGTGGCTCAGTGGTTATGGTGCTTGCCTGGCATGCGCAAGAATGTGGGTTTGAACTCCAGCACCACATACACAATGAAGTGTCAGAGCAACAAAGGCCACATGAAAACCTACATAAAATTAATTCCCTCTTTCTCTCTCTCTCTCTCTCTTTTTAGAGAGAGGGATAGTGAGAGAGACAGAGAGAGAAAGAGAGAATCAATTTTATTTAGTTTTCCATGTGGCCCTCGTTGCTCCGAGACTTTGCTGTGTACGTGGTGCTGGGGTTTGAACTCGTGTATTCGTGCATGCTGAGCAAGTACTGTAACCACTGAGCCACCGCTCCAGCCTTGTCCCTCTCTCTCTTAAAAAAAAAATGTGGCCAGGGTTGGAGCGGTGGCTCAGTGGTTGTGGTGCTTGCTTGGCATGCATGAGGACGTGGGTTTGAACCCCAGCACCATGTACACAACAATGTGTTGGAGCAATGAAAGCCATATGAAAAACTTCATAAAATTGATTCTCTCTCTCTCTCACTATCCCTCTCTCTTTAAAAAAAAAAAATGTAGCCACAGGACAGGGATTAGAAGAGGAGGCCCATGCCACAGAGAGGTCTCACAGCCACTGGCACCATGATCAGAGACTTTGAGCCAGGTACTTAAGCTCTCTGATCATAAAGTTCTTCATCTGTAGATGGGGCTGACTCTGCTCATGATGCAGAGTTATTATAAGGATTAAAGAGAATGTGTCTAACATGTCTGACTCAGTAGACTCTGGACTAATGCGTGTTGTCTTTTGTCATGGTTGTGCATTTATCTATTGGATTGTTTTCCTCTCCTTTCTGCTTCCCAAGGTGAGCCGGCTGACTCAATGGGAAAGCAGGCAGGACAAATGCCACCTGTTCAGGACTCTGAATTTAGATGGCAGGTCTAAGGGAACACCTGCAGAGTCAGGGGAAGCTTCTCACACTGCACAAGAAGACCCACCATGTGTTTGACCAGTAAGGAAAGAAACATTGGTCCCCTTCCTTTGTTTGCTGTCTTTAACCAGCATCTACCCAGTCTGACTTGGTCTCATGCCTAGGACTGTTCCATGAGTGACCCTGCCTAGCTGCGCCCAGAGCCACCTGAACATGGAAAGAGGATGCAAACATTCAGAATGTAGCCCCCCACTTTCTGAGCTCTGAGCACTTTGGACACAGAGTAGCTGTAACCATCCAGTATCCATCACACATCACTAGCACACCTGTCCCTCTCACTGGCGTGTGGACTCCCTGTGGAGAGACTGAGTCAGATCCATTCTTGTTCACTCAGGGCGTAACTCTGTACCTGGCACCATGCCCAGCTCAGAATCGACACTCTCGAACTCTAAAATGGTAGATTGGTATTTGGGTAACAGAAAGAGCTCATTCTTTCCTTTTCTCCCTCTGCGTTTGCCGCTTCTGTTTCTCAATTGTACAGGAATTCTGACCAAATAAGATTTTTTTTGTTTTGGATCAGGTTGGGTTAGGTTGCGTTTTATAACAGTTCACTCTAAAATCTCAGCGGCTTAACTTAACAAAAGTTTATTTCTGACTCATGCAATGTCCCCTGTGGTTGTGGGCTGCTCTCCAGGACAGCTGTTCTCCATATAGTGGCTCAGCAATCCCAGACTCCTTTGATTTGGTGGCTCCACCATCTCAACACAAGGGAGGGAGGAGCTGTTGGAGAGCACCCACCCCCTCAGCTGTGCTTCAGCCCAGAAGTGCTCCCTGTCACTTCCTCAGCACCCTGTGGCTGAGTCACGTGGCCATATTCAACTGCAAGATTGCTGGGGAGGGCAGTTTTCTGTGTGCCCAGGAAGAAGGGGAGCACTGGAAATTGGTGCATACTGATCATGCCTACCACGCAGCATGAGATGTAAGAGAGCCCAAATTAAAAGTGGGGAAGGTACTGAGGTTTGATGTTCTTGTTATGAAACATGTTCATGTTCATGTTCACCCAATGACTATTTGTTCAGCACCTACTGGGTGCTAAGCATTGGATATCTGTGGCACATACACCAAGTGCCAATTATTGCTCTAGGTACTAGGGCATAACAAAGAATTTTAAGTCCCTGACATCATGAACTTACATTCTATTGGGGAAAGAAAAGCAATAAACATGCATTTAAATTCTCAGGTGTTTATTTGTGCTATGAAAGAAAATAAAAGAGGGCAAAAGGAGAAAGAGTTTGGATGTGAGAGTAGGAGATCTTGCTAATAAAAAACTTGATGATTGCCAGGCATGGTGACACACACCAGTACTCACAGCAAATCAGGAGGCTGAAGGAGGGGAATTGTGAGTTCAAAGCTAGTCTCAGAAACTTATCGAGACTCTGTCTCATAAAAAGTAAGAAAGGGCTATGGATGTGGATCAGTAGTTAAGTGTCCCTGGGTTCAACTCCTGGTAACCAAAAAAAAAAAGGAAATTGGATGAAATGAGACAGTCATGCCAATACACTATTTGAGAGAGGGAGGCACTATTATAATATTATAGACAAAGTGAACACTCATGCAATAGTCAGTTCATTCATTCATCAAATATTTATAGAGGTTGGACATGGAGTTGCACAACTGTAATCTCTGCTACTCAGGAGGCTGAGGCAGGAGGATCACAAGTTCAAGGCCAACCTGGGAAACTTAGTGAGACCATGTCTCAAAACAAAGTTTAATAAAAGGGTTGGGGATGCAGCTCACTGTAAAGCGCTTGCCTAGCATTCACGAGGCCCTGGGTTCAATCCCCCATACTGAAAAAAAGATTTTTTTTCCTTAAGCTTTTCCCACTATGCCAGACACTGTCTTATAGAGTTGATGATACAACCTGAACAAAACTCAGACAGCAGCCTCCAGCAGTCTCCAGTGCAGTAGGAGAGAGAGACTCGCAACAAAGATGTACAGTGGAGAGTACGAAGTCAGAGACAGAAAGAAAGTCACAGCTTCCATTTGGATGGAAAAGGGTCAAAGAAGAGGTTATACAAAGGTTGATGATCCAAAGTGGAAATTAAGATGCTCAACTATCAAGATAAAAATGTTGAATGTATTTTCTATTATTGTATAGCAAAAATTGTGACTCAAGACCATATTTTATTGTTCTTGTGATTCTGTGGTTGGCTGGGCTCGCTGGACAGTTCTTTTGGTGCAGGTGGTATTGAGGGGGTCAATTGTGTGGAGGCATCCAGCTGGGCGTCTGGCCTGGGCTCAATACCCAGTTCTGCTCGTGGCTTCATTCCCATGTCTGCCACCTCCCTGGGATGGCTGGAAAATCTGGGGCTGAATGGACCATGTCCTGCCCACCATGAGATCTTGTCCAGTCTCATCTGAAGTTCTTTACATGGTATCTGGAACTCAAGAGTGATTAAAGGCTACAGAGTCTGCCTATCTGTCTGTCTCTTTCCCTCCCTCTCTTTCCTTGGTCCAGGGGATTGAACCCAGGAGCACTGTACCATTATATCCCCAGTCCTTTTCTTTTTTTAAATTTGAGACAGAGTCTCACTAAGTTGCCAAGTATGGCCTCAGAGTTGCAATCCTCCTGCCTCAGCCTCCTTAGTTGCTGGGATTACAGGTCTGTGGCAACATGCTGGGCCCGGCTACAGGGTCTCTTAAGGGCTGGAAGCCGCAGTATCATTTCCACTGCATTCCATTGGTCAAAGCCAAACATCAGAGCGGGACAGACCTCAACTTCATGGCTGTCCAGGGATGCGGGGAGTTTTGGAGATGGTGTTTTCAGACTGCACACCATGAGCATTAACACTAGAGCAAAGCAGGTGTGTCTGTGCGCTCCCTCCTCCCCTGGATGCGTGCAGAGACCACTGATGGCTTGCAGCACAACTTACCTGCTGCGCCTGGGCTCTTTTTCAAATCAGCAGCTGAGGCAGAGTGACCACAGTCAGAGCAGAGATGAGAGCCATCTGCCATCCTGACCATACAGAATACAGCAACCGCCAACACAGTGTCTTGGCATGACAATGACAATTCCATAGCTCTGTGCCTGCAAATGAATAAGCTGGGGACAAGTGGATTATGGATGATCTTTTGTGACAAGCAGGCATTTTAAATACCTGAGAGTTGTAAAACTTTAAAAATAACTAAATTACAGGGCGAAGATAGGAAAAATAAAAAGGTAAGAGAGATCTTGGGAGGTGGGGTCGGGTGAAGAACCACCATGAGAGGAATTTGGAGGGGCCCAGAAAGGGAAGCGGGTGACACATGGCGTGTCAAGAGGTTCTGGAACAAACAAGTTTGGTCTGAATTCAGGAAACAGGACTTGGTTTCCAGCCAAAATGTGCTTGGCACCCCCGAGCTCTGGGGATTGGGGGAAAGGTCTGGCGAGGCTTAGAGGTAGCACAGGTTGGAATGCAAAGGCAGCTTTATGTGTCCCGCTCTACCGGCTGAGGTCTACAGCAAAGCCCCCGTACCTGCATTCGAACTGTTTCCATGGGGTTTGAATCCCCAGATGTATTATAATGTGTTGAAATCAGTTCTGTGCTCTACACCGCTGACAGAGTTGTATTTTAGGCACCTCATCGTAAATGAAGGTCACAGAACCAGTTAGTACAGTGCTCCTAAAAATGGAGGCCAAACAGAGGGGATCTCTGTTATTGCTTTTGGTGGTGGCAGCTGAAGTGACGGGGCTCCAAAACTAGAGTCCCTGAGAGGGCCAGCACATGTGGCACCTTTCACTAATAGATGGTTTCTCTCTATCCCTTCAGCAAAGCAAAATCTTGATGTATAGGCAATGGGTATGATTTAATCAAAAATATCTTTCCGTTTCCTCTGAGCAGAGGTGACATGGGGGACCCTTGTTGGATCTGGAGCCAGGAGGGCTGTGGGCTGAATGGAATCTGCAGTGCACAGTGGGTTTGGCATCATCTATTTAGACCCGGACTTGAAGCCAGGCTCTGCCATTCCCCAGCTGGGCGACTGGCAGGCCTCAGCTGATGAGTTTGTGAAGTGATGGTACCGACATCTGCTTTTCACAGTTGCTGTGAAGGTAAATATCTTCCAAGTACCTGGGGTACACAAATAATACCTGCAGAGCTCTTGTCACCTAGAAAGCTCTCGTCATTTTATGAGTGTTTATCAGCCTGTGAGTGTTTAAATGAACGAGCATCTTTCCTTACTGAAGAATTTGAGCAGTCCCTGAGTGGCCTCACAGGTAGCCTTCCCCTTTCCCTCCCTCACTCAGAGAAAGAGATCCTTCTGTTTTGAGGCTTCTCACCAGACTACCTGTGGGGCCAGATCACTGCAAGTTCTGGAATTTAGGGGAAGCCTTTTCCCCAAGTAAAGTAGAAAATTGTTATTCCTGACATCTCAGTTACCAGCTGGGTTTCTTTCCACACGAAGTATCATATTTTGGCTACTGGACCCTGTTAAAACATTTACCATCAGCTCTCCCTCAGGGGACTTTGAGGTCCTCCCCGTAATACTTTCTAACCGGAAAAAAACCCTTGGGAATCCAAGGGATGGTCAGGATTAGAAGAGGGATCAGAGCACTCCAATTCATCGCATAGGAAAATTTTCCTGAAGGGGTCTTCACAAGGGCATTTTGTTGGGAGTTTTCAACTTTTATTTTATCCTAAGTGAAACGCTGCTTTGAGTCCAAAATATTTCTGCATTACCATCTGGAGTAGAATCCATCCGGTCTCACTGGCTGGGAGTGGTTCAGGGCTTGGTTCAGATGCTCCTCTGCACGGTTTGGAAATGCTCCATGTTTCTGATGACAGGGTTTTTGCACCGAGGTTCAGCCTTGCAGGCATTCGCTGTGTCCTGGTGGCAGGGAGGACCTGGAACATCTGCCTCAGGCTGGGCACTGTGCTAGACAGAAAGGATGCAGCGGGCAAGGAGCCGGGACACATATCACTTCTGTTCTCATTCCATTGGTGACGATGAGTCATCTGGCCACACCAAAAGGCAAGCAGAAGGCAGTTCGTGGTGTTGCAGTGACTTCCCACAAAGGGGCAGTCGGTTCCCACTGTGGAAAGGAGAACAGGGACTCTTGTCGGACAGCTAGGCATCTTTGTCACATCTGCCTTCCATTGGCAGGTAAAAGGCTTTCCGGACCTCCCCCCAACTCTCCTGTGCTTTTGTTTTCTTAATTTCTTTCTTTCTTTCTTCCTTTCTTCCTTCCTTCCTTCCTTCCTTCCTTTCTTTCTTTCTTTCTTTCTGTATATTGGTTTAGCTTGTGTGTTTTATTCAAGGATCTTATGATTTCCTTTCTAGGATGATTTGTTTAAAAATAAACTGGAAGTCTGAAGATCTGGGTTCTAGAATTATTAACACTGCCTCACAGGATGATCTTGAACAAGTCATTTTCTCTCATGTGCCTCAGTTTCCTTATTTGTCAAATAAAGATAATACCTGCCACCCAGAAGTATTAGGAAAATTTAAGAGTGATTCACATTAAAATCCCTAGCACAGCGTCTAAGCATTAAGAGAAACTCAACACATATTTAGTTTTTATTAATTGAGTGAATGATGAAAGAAACTTTGATCAAACATTTTCCTGCCAGCTTCCCTGGTTCCTGTGGCTCTTTCTTGTCCTCTTTAGACATGTGTGTTGGGGGAGGGAGTGGGAGGGGACAGAAGTTTTCCCAGGTACCCACTAAAGTCACTGAAGGCAGGAACTATGTGTCCCTCGTGTGTGCTTATGGAGGGGTGCCTAATAAATCCACGCTGGGCAAACGAGTTCTGTGGAATCAGATGTGCGGTTACACTGTTGCCTTTAAGGGACTGTACATTGAGGTGACTATAATTATGGCTGCAGACTAGCGCGGGGTCACCGAATCTCCCACAATCCAACTATGTTTGTTCTCCTGGTTCCATGTTGGAAAGGTCAAAGTTGGCCCTCTCCTGACTACCAATGTGAGTGGACCCTCTGTTCGCCGGGCAGATGGATTCTGGCTTCTGGGCTGACCTCGGTGATCCAATGGCCCACTCGGGTATTCACAGAAACAAGTCTTTGCAGCAAACCGTGTGGTTGGGCTTCATTTAGCTGTTAGAAGACTTGGTTTCAAACCCTGAATGTGCCACACACTTAACAGGGATGAGGGGAGGAGTTGAAAGAGCGCAGGCGTTGGAGTTCAACATCTCTGGCTTCAAATTTGGGCTTGGTGAGGAGGTTTTAAGCAACTTGGTAAACGATCCCAGCCTCGGTTTCCTCACTAGCAAAATGGGAACCATAATTCTGCCACCTTCCCTTTCTTTCCCCTTTCCTCGCAGGGATGGTGAGGTTAGACTCTGGAAGCTGACTGTAGATATTTCTGTGCTTCACTTTCCCCCGTATGTAAGATGGGGACAACAACACTTCCTGCCACCTATGCATATTGGGAGGGTTAACTGAACCATTTTATGTGAGAAGCTTAGAACAGTGCCTGGCATAAAATAAGCAACTGATTATAATAAGTAATAATAGCTATTACTATAAATATCATTACTATTAAGATAATTCAATGAATGTGGAATTGTTCTATAACTATAAAGTTGCAAATCTTAGGTATCATTACAAAAGCAATAGGCTTTCCCTGTCCCCATGCAGTGGTGTGGCTCTAACTCTATTTCCTGGTCTCTTTTCAATGATGGTGAATTTCAGCATCAAGAAAGGCTCTTGCCTGGCTTTCATACTTTTGGTTCCTCTGGCGGAGATCCAGAGGACTTCTTCCAGATCACGGCCTGTGCTCTGGTACTTTCCCCTGTCAAGTGTGGAATGTGTGTTCCCTGCAGTACTGCTCCTGATGGTCAAAGCCTCCCCAACCCTGTGCGCTTACTGTCCTAGAGAGGGTGGGAACTGGCCCCAGTCCAGCACCACAGACTACAGAGGAGAAACCAGGCAGGGTGCCAAGGGCTCTTTTAGTGTGAGCCATCTTCTGATACCCTACTCTGGGACCCTATGACACATAGGACTAGAGGGGAGGATGACCTCACACCCAGAGGGTGGAGTGCTAGTCAGGCACTAATGTGACTGACCTGTATTTGAATCTGTTTTACCTTTACATAGCCGAGTGATGTTGTCTTACCTTTTTGAACTCAATTTCTTTATCTATTAACTGGGGATGCTATACCTATAATTCCATAGTGTTGTTACGGATTTAATGGTTCCGTATCTGGCACATTGCAAACTTTCGAAAAATGTTAACTAAGTTACTAGGCTATAGGAGTCAGCCAAACTGGGCGTGTTAGTCAGCCTTCATCACTGTGGCAAAATACCTGAGAAAATCAATTTAAAAGAGGAAAGATTTATTTTGGCTCATGGTGGGCTGGCTCCATTGCTTTGGGACTTTGGTGAGGCAGAATATCACAGTGGAAAAGTGTGACAGAGAAAAGCTGCTGATGGCTGGAGAGGAAGAAAGAAGAGAGAAAGGAGTCAGGGACAAAATATCCCTCCCAGAGCACGACCCCCATCACCCGCCTTCTACAGTTTCCACCACCTCCCAGTAGCACCACCAGCTGGGGACCAAACCTTCCACATATGAGCCTTTGGGGAACATTCCAGATCATCACTAACTCAGAGTCCTAATAAGTCTGTTACGAATGTCTGCAAAGCACCGGGTGATCACTTATTTCTCAGGGTCCTCATTATTTTCATCTATAAAGTAGGTATGGTGGTTTATCCCAGGCCAACTTAACTAAGCTAGAATCATGTTTTCCAGAACTCCCTTCCCTGTGTGGATCTGATTTTAAGTTGGCCACAAGACAAATTTGTGCTACATTTGGAAGGTGAATGAGGAAGCGGCCGTGGCAGGCACAGTGGCAGGGCACATTGTGACTGATCTGCTAGCTCTGCCTGGTGTGGGTTGCACCGAGGCCCACAGCTGCTTTACCTGCGAAAACATCCTTTAGTTTTTCCAAGTTGCCAGGGTGTGTGCATTGCAGGCAAAGGGCATAGCTTCTCCCCAGAGCATAGCAATGCCCTGGAGATGGTGGGAGACAGATATAGGACGACCCAGTGAGTCTTTTGCAGATAGCTTTCAGTTTCTCCTTGTACCCCATCAATTTATGCCCACCTTTCCTTCCTCACGTCCTATCTGTCTGAAATTTGTTTAAAACCTCCAACAGAATCTTCTCCAGCAGCCCATATGATTGCATGAGGCCTAACTTGTACATTATATTATGTGTCCTCTATCCGAGGGAATCCGCGTCTGCTCCCTTCATACTCTAACTGGCATAGCGGAGGCAGTATCTACAACCTTACGAGGTTGCTTTAACTGATCCCACGAGCTAAAGGGTGAGAAATTGCCACAAAAATTACAACGTGAATTATGTGTATGCATGCGTTTAAAAAAGTCACATAGAGAAAAATTCATTAACAACACTCAAAAGTATAATTTTATCAAATGTTTTAAAAGCAAAATAAAGCTGCAAGTGGATCTCCTGGTCTCCTCAAAATCTGCTTCATGGCATTCTTTCCAGTTGCTCAGGACAAAATCTCAAGTGACCCTTGCTTCCATTCTCTTCTATGCATTGCTTTTCATATCTGAAGACTTGTCTCTTCTCACCAACAGCACCTCTGGACTCCCTGGCACAGGCCACGGTGCTTCTGGTCAGGAGTATTCCCAAGCTCTTCCCTGGCCTCCAGAAAATCATCTCACTCTCTGCACAGCGCCCCCCAGTGGCCTCCTCCCTCTCAGGAGAACGCGACCGCCTACCAGTCTAACCAGCCCTTGGCTCTTGCTGCTTCCCTGATTCTTTTTCTATATCTTTTCCCTCATTTATGTGCTGTACCCCTACTGGCTTCCTCACTGCTCTTCAAACACAACAAGTGCATGCCATTTGTTAAAACCTGGTGATGCTAAGCTGATGACTATCTGGTGTGGCTGTTGGCTTGGACACATCTGGGGACATTGCTTGCCACCTATACACAAGTATTCACCAGTAAATTATTTGACCACAGTCAGATCAAAGCTAGATGCCATTCTGGAAAGTACTTTTTTGTTTTTTTTTTTTAACCAGGAAGTAAACAAAAATTGGAGTTACTGTTAGTATTATGGTTAACAACAAAAACCCAGTTTTTAATTTTTAATATCCATAACATCTCGCTTTTCTGTAGCTACACAGGTTTTCCAGCGTGTGTGCTTGTCCATTATTTTCTTGGGTCCTCACAGATGCTTTAGCAGTAGGTATTATTTTCTTCTTTTTCACAGTTAGAGAAAAGTGAGGCTCAGAGGAATCACCTGTCCAGAGTGTACCACCTAAAAGACGACAAGGCTGGGGCTGGAGCAGTGGCTCAGTGGTTATGGCTCTTGCCTTGCGTGTGCAAGTACATGGGTTCAAACCCAAGCACCACGTACACAACGAGGTGTTCAAGCAATGAAAACCACGTGAAAAACTAATTAAAATGGGTTCTTTCTTTCTCTCTCATTGGCCCTCTCTCTTTAAAAAAAGGAAGATAACAAGGCTGAATTTCAGAGGCTGGTGCTGGGCTCAGTACTTTCCTTTGTTCTCAACGAGGAGCTACTTGCATGGCGTGAGAAAAATGGTTGCCATTGCCACCATCCACAATTTCAAGTGCCCCTACCATGCCCGGCCTTCCCAAATTTTATACTTCCTTTTTTAATGCAAATATCCCTGTGATTTGTGTACTGGCTTAACCAGTTTGCTTTCCTCCTGAGAGTCCTTCCGCAGGAAGAAAGAGAGCAGTGTTAGGTGACAATGATTCTTTGCTTGTCCAAACTTTACTCTCTTCACCCATCTGCACACTTCCTGGTGAGTCCAGTTTTAGCGTGTACCCCCACCCTCAAGTCTGATCAAGTTCCACATCTTTTGCCAACTCCCAGACAGGAAACTTGGTAGGTCTATTTAGCCAGAATCTTCCTTATTGCTGATGCTACCTCTTAGTCATTTTCTATCCACCAACTCCTACCCTGCCCCTTGGCTGTGAAGTCCCTGCTGTCTTTGGAATTAAGCCCGGCCTCTCTCTCCCTCTGAAATATTCCAGTGCAGCGCTCCTGCCACCTATAACAATAGCCTTGGATAGTCTTTCTTGCTATTCTTTAACAAGTATCATTGAATATCTTTTCCTTAAAAAAGGAAGCCTCTTACCAGGTAAATGGAATACGTCTACATCATCCTCATTTTGTAAATGGTTCTTGGACTCAAAGTGCTCAAAGCATCAAGTTGGCAAAGAGCAAAACTCTTTTTCAGAATTCCCTTTTCCTTTGTAGAATGAGGTATGTTGCATTAAATGTCATTAAATTTACTTCTAACACAACAAGAGCCCAATTTATTTAACTTTTGCAGAAACATTGTGACTAGGCGGCTACGAAGAAGTTCATTCTTTATGAAAAGTTAAAAAGGGCCCACATTTCTCGTAGGCATATTCTATAGTGAGTTTTTAAAAACACAGGATTTGGAGGATTTGGGGCTGGGGAGATAGCTCAGTGGGAATGCTTGCTTAGCACGGCCCTGGGTTCAGCCCAGCATCAAAAAAAAAATTTTTTTTTTTTGGTCACTGAAGTAGGAACCCCTAATATATATCACTAGACACTTGTCATGGCCCCAGAAGTGCCATGCCACGTACCTGGCAAAGTAGAAAAGATTCTGGCATTTGGAGCCAAGAAGCCTTCAGTGTAGGCGGGCACAGTGGCACTTGCCTGTAATCCCAGTGGCTCAGGAGGCGGAGGCAGGATGATCACAAGTTCAAAGCCAGCCTCAGATGGAGATGTGACTCAGTGGTTAAGTGCCCCTGGGTTCAATCCCTAGTATAAAAAAAAAAGGCCTTTAGTGTACATCATTGTTCTCATACTTACTATTACTACCAACCTTCCAACCTTTACCTTTTATTGAACACCAAATATTGTGCTTTACCTGCATTATCTCAACTAACCCCATTAGAAAGGTTTTATTTACCTCTATGTTGGAAGTGAAGAAACCCAGGCTTGAGATCAAAAAGCTGCTGTGTGGCAGAGCTGAGATTTGAACACAGGTATATCCCACCCCAAAGTCCATGTTTTTTTAATAGAGCACATTAAGGCAGAGTGGGAGAAAGGGCATAAAACCCAAGGTGGCTGCCTTGGTTGAATTTTAAAGATTTCAGGTCAAGGTGATTTGACTCCAGAAGGTTCTTTACTACCAGGAGATAGTACTTCCATGCAGGGTGTTTTAGGATTAGGGAAAGCCATATAAAGGGCCCAGAGTAAGGCCTGGTATATAGAAGATACTGAGTAAGTGGCACGGGTGGTGGCATAGGACACTGGTTAGGAATTCTGCTCTGGAGTGAGATTTCCGGGTCCACATCCCACCTCCTCCACTTAGTAGCTATGTGACCTTAGGCAAGTCATACAGCTTCTCTAAGCCTAAATTTTCTCACATATAAAATTGGGAATAATAACCAGTTTATTCCAAGGATTAATGAGATGATCCATGTAGGAACCTGGTACAGTTCCTGGCTTATTCTCATCATCAAGAGATTTTGACTGTTAGTGGTAGTGATATTATTATTGTTTTATTATTTTGCAGTGCTGGGGATTGAACCCAGGACCTCATGCATGCTAGGCAAGTGCTCTACCACTGACCTACATCCCTGGCCTGTTAGTATTATCGATGTGATTATTTTATTGGGCCCCCTCATATGCCGCTTTTAATCCAAAAACAAGGCGCACAGTGGGGGCTGTGGTGAGTAATGAATGGGGAAGGAGGTGTGGAACCCCCATTTCCTCAGGACTTCATCTTCAGGAAGCCTCTCTGAGCTGTGAGGAGGCCCCTGGGAATCTGCTGGACCAGGTTTCTCCACCTCCTACCAACTCAGGTCCCCTCCAGTGGCTTGGGTAGGGAGAGCTGCTGAACTTGGCAGGAGAGCAGCTTAGTGCCTGGGGTGGTGGAGAGGAGGATGTCTGGGTTCCTGGGAGTGGGTGGAGACACCCAGCACTCCAGATGGCTGGTAAATTCCCAGAAAGGTTGGTGGTTTTTATGAAGGAGGGGCAGGGGGCCAGTGAGACTCTGTCCCAGGCAGCAAGATCAGCAAGCTAGGGGCTGCCATCTTGTTTCTTCTGAGGCTCTAGTGGCAGAAATTTTCTGTTCCTTCCCACGAAAAACAGTGTATAACCTCCGGGTCTTCCATGCCTCAGGTCAGTGGAGGTGAGAGAAGAATGGGTCATGTGGAGGGGAAAGGCCTACTCCTATAGATGAGGACATTTTTCCTTCCCTGAAGAGGGCCCACATGTGGCTGGGGCTATGGTCCTGCCCAGAGGTAAGTGATCAACTCTGTTTCCCAAGCAGCTGAACAACAGCACACTCCACAGGGACAGGTGAACAAGACACATGTAGGCATCAGGCCAGACTCTGTGTCAAGAGGCTCCTGGGACTTCTCCTCAGGATTCAGGATGGAGACCAAGTGCTTTTCTGATGTACGTTCTAATGCTAGAGATATAAGCTGTTGGGGCTGGAGCAGTGGCTCAGCACTAGAGTGCTTGCCTGGGATGCATGAGGGCCTGGGTTAGAATCCCAGCATCACATACACAACTAAGTGTTGGAGAAGTAAAAACCAGATGAAAAAATAAAATTGATTTTCTCTCCCTCTCTCTCTCTCTCTAAGAAAAAAGAGATATAAACTGTTTTATACTATTCAGTAACAATGAGAGGAAAATTATGTTTACTACCATAACTACTACAATGGAAAAAAGCAATGGTCAACATGTAGTACTTGCTCAATAAATACTTGAATAGATGAATGAAACTCGTTCGTTCGTATAAAGGAAAACAGACTCAAAGGCGGGGGAACCCTCCGAAATGCTGTTATTGGTTGGTGATAGGATTAGTGGTGATGTGTATATATTCTCTGTCCACTGGAGTTTTGTATTGTGGTAATAATATAGTTATGATACTAGGTAATTGTGACCAGAAGGATATTAGAGCTGGGATTAAGGGGTCATTTTCTTATGAAGCCGAGGCCTGATTCCAGCATCAGCAGAGCAGCTGTGGGAACTACAGGGCCTATTGAGGGCGATGCATTTTCACATCTATTTTACTTCTATTTTCACTTCTGCTCTTTCTCTTTAAAAAGAACTAAATCTCCGCCTGGGGATGTAGCTCGCATGTGCAGGGACCTAGGTTCAACCCCCAGCATCACCAAAACAAAACAATAACAACAAAAAACGAAAACCCAAAACTAAATCTCTCCCTCCTCTAAGTAAAAGCCTGCTGACCCCTTTCTCTCCAAAATTAGTTTCCAGGCTCAAGTCCCGTTCAGATTCAGAGAGGCTGGGTTTTATAGTAGTTCAGACAAAGGCTTTAGATTAGACAGATCATATGAGGGCCTTGAAATGGATTGTTAATGCTGAAAATACTCACGACATACCTTTTTTCAAAAAGTATTTTCTCCTGATTTTTAACACTGTGCTGAGGACCAGATAACTTGGCAGTACGCAGTCCTTTCACCGTGGCACTGTTCTAAAGACTGTGGTCCAACCAGGAACAGCTTAGACTGGGGGCACCCCTCTCCCAGGCCTCCCTGGTCTTTTATGAGGAATTGGTACGAAAATATTTACCCATTATCTTCTAACCTCATAACCCTCCAGGCTGAAATCAAGCCTGCCAAGCGAGCTGTGGCTATTTGAGGATTAGGCCAGAAGAGCTGGCTCCTGTGCTATCGGGAGACAAGATTCAGAGACAAGATAGAATCAGCTCCAGAGACCTGATCACCAGCCCGGCCCTGGGGAAGGAACTGTTGCTATGGCGACAGGCTGCCGGAAGGCACACTGCCAGCAAAAGTGCCTTGAAAACAGAACTCTGGTTTTTGCTTTTGGTACCAGGGATTGAGCCCAGCGTGCTTAACCACCAAGCCATGTCCCAGCCTCTTTTGTTCTTTATTTTGAGACAGGCTCTCACTAAGTTGCTTAGGGCCTCGCTAGGTTGCTGAGGCTGGCCTTGAACTTGCCATCCTCCTGCCTCAGCTTCCAAATTGCTGGGATTACCAGTGTACACTACCACACCCGGCCTTCAGCTTTTCTTAAACCACTCAGAAACCCTCTTCATTCCATGGTCAGGTGGGAGTCCTTAAATTTTTGAGGAATGAACCCATCTGAGGATTCCTGATACAGGAGATTCCTGGAATGCACCCCCTACACCAGACCGTTCCTCACTGGCCATGGGGATCAGGATTTTATTTTTGGTTCTGGAACTAACTTGCTGAATGACTCTCATTCTAGTTACTTTACTTCTGAAGGCCTCAGTTGCCTTGCCTGGAAAATGAGCACAATAATATTCACCTCCCAAGGTCATTGTGCAGATGAGATAAGGACATCAGAGGACCTGACTTGCTGTGGGTGCTCCGTCCTTTTAACTCCCTTCCTTTCTTCTTTCACTACAAAATATCAGGACTGTGATCCACACAGCACTGTTCCCCTTAGTCAAGATGACACCTGCTTCACCAGCCTGGGCCAAGTCCATGCCCACTCGGTACCTGAGTCGCAGTTTCTAACTTCTGCCAGGTGAACTTCAGCTTACTCCATCCACAAGGAGTATGGTGTTCCTCAGGGATTTATTGCAGGAGCACTTGGGAAAGAGCCACAGAGCCACACCCGCGTGCTTGGGAGCTGGTGGCATGGTTGCGTTTGTTGACGGTTGCTTGTTTTAAAATATCCACATCCTGCTACACAGCTGGGGCATAAAATCAAGCTTTAGTTGTGGGATTTTTTTTTGTTTGTTTGTTTACTTAATTCACTGGCTGGGGTGGTCAGGAGTTAAACCGAGGTCAATGCCTTTACATTGCTTGGATTCTGTAAAGAGAATTCTAGCAGTTACTATATCTGCTGCAGTAAAAAAAAGGAGCTTTAAAAAAAAGTGACCCATGCAAGTCTGGTTGCTTTTTAAATAAATTCATTCTTGTTTTGCTTAACAAAGTAACAGCAAACTTCTAAGTGTTTATCTTTTCATTTTGAACAGGCAGCTTTGCCAATGAGAATATTTGGTAGGAAAAATTATGAAAAATTAAAATGTGCTGCCTTTCACAGCTGCAAATCATTGATTTAGTTCTACTTGCAAGACAGTGAGAGAGAAGAAAAAAGAAAAAGAAGGAAAGAAAGGTGATTAGTCTTGTTGACACAGGACAACTCTGTCAGTTTCTCTAAAGTCTTCCTCATACCTCTCAGAACATTCCAGTGGTCTGGAAAGGATTTGACTCACGAAGGTTGAGACAGAGTCCTCCATATCCCCCACAGTAACAGGTATTGAACCCGGGGTGCTCTACCACAGAGCTACATCCCCACTCTTTCTATTTTTATTTTGGGACAATGTCTTGCTTAGTCGCTGAGGCTGCCCTTGAACTTACAATCCTCCTGCCTCAGCCTCCAAGGAGCTGGGATTACAGACCTGCTCTACCATGCCTGGCCAAAGAAGAGTTTCTTAAAACTTAGTAATGTCCTATGATATTTTCATGATACACATAAAACTTGCTTATGAAAGAAAAATAAGAAAATACTGAAGAGAAGAATTCCTGTGCCCCAACACAGAGCATCTCGACATGTCCGTGTGTTTTTCTAGCAGTCGTTTCCTGTTCGTGCTTCCTCACTTGTTCTTCATAAAGATAACGGTGGGGTGTGTGTGCTTTCGTACCCTGGGTCTTTCACATCACAGATAACAGCATTTATTGGAACACTGCTATGCGCTACCACCCAGTCTCTTTAAGCCCACTGGACTTCTCACACACACCCCAGCTCATTAGCCATCATTATCAGCTGCATAAATGTAAATTGGGTCCATTCTGTTTCTTTGGCACAACATCATGTGAAAACAGCTGGGTAAATTTTCATCTAATGTAAAGGGTATTTGAGGATGATCTCACTTCAGACATGGACTACATGATATGAAAATTTCACCATGTGGGGCTGGAGCAGTGGCTCAGCGGTTACAGCGCTTGCCTGGCATGTGTGAGGATGCGGATTCGAACCCCAGCACCACATACACAACAAAGTGTCAGAGCAACAAAAGCCACATGAAAAACTAAATGAAATTGAGTCTCTCTTTTTCTCTTTCTCTCACTGACTCTTTCTTTTTATAAAAAAAATCACCATGTGTGAAGCCCAGGGTAGAGAGAGGAGCCTCAGCTTTGACTTGCAACCAGGGGCAATGCTGTGACACTTCATTCTGAGTTCAGTTCAGACATTTGCATGTTTTAAAGGTGGCTACAAATTTAGGGATGAGAAAGTCCCTTGGCTTCATTATATTTCAAAATAATCATCCCTGCCCCAGTGGGTACATACAGAAATTATACTGGATTAAATACCCCCTCCCCCAAAGGCATTCATTCAATGCCTGGAAGAATTTTTTTTAAGAGAACTTTAAAAATGTCAGTCAGAATGAGATAGAAGTTTGAGGTCCAAAGAAGAGGCAAGCAGAGAGATTTCTGCGGCAGTGGATGAAGACAGGCACACTTCTCAACAGACACCTGGGGGAAACATGCCACCTGGGAATGCTGAACTCCCAAGAAAATAGGTGCTCACCTTCCCAGCAATCAAACGGAGGCACAAAGGGAGGTAAAGACAGGCTGTCGGATTCAGATGCCAGATGTAAGAAAACAAGAAGTTCTTTCAAATATGACACTTAACCAAATTGCTGTGGGGACGCTTCATGATAGAACCATGAAGCTGCTTCTCTCGGGGCAAATCTGCCACCCACAAATGGAGACATGAAGATTATTTATGAGTCCCAAACAGCAGGGCAACAAACATGCCTATAAAGATTTTCTTTCTTTCTTTCTTTCTTTTTTTTTTTTTTTAGAGAGAAGGACAGTGAGAGAGACAGAGAGAATCAATTTTTATTGAGTTTTTCACATGGCTTTCATTGCTCTGACACTTAGTTGTGCATGTGGGTGCTGGGGTTTGAACCCGTGTACTTGCACATGCTGGGCAAGTGCCGTAATCACTGAGCCAACGCTTCAGCCCCTATAAAGACTTTCTTAAACAAAGTTTAAAATTATTAGGGTCTGTTTGAATCATTACAACTCTAAACATTCATTTTTTCAAATAGTTTCTATTAAACAATAATTTCTTGAGCAAGGATAGCTTGAAATTGTAACAAGGGCTACATTTACTTAGTTTTGGTACCAGATATTGAACCCAAGGGTGCTTAACCACTGAGCCAAATCCCTAGCCCTTTATGTATTTTATTTGGGGGCAGGGTTCACTAAGTTGCTTAGGGCCTCACTTAGTTGCTGAGGCTGGCTTTGAACTTGCGATCCTCCTGTCTTAGGTGTGCACCACCACACCTGGCAAGGGCTACGTTTATTGACTTAAAACTTTATCTGACAACTGGAAATGTGCTAGATGCCATGCTCAGCATACCGTATGCTTCAATTTAAGTAATCCCCACAGCAGGCCACTATTATCTTATTTTATAGACGTGGGTTAGGATGGGGAGAGGGGAGTAATGCCCAGGGTACAAATATTCTGGAAGCACACACTCTCAGGCTTTGTACACTGCTCCGGGGCCTCACTTGTCTCACCCAATCCTGCTGTTTTTTTTTTAGAGAGAGAGAGAGAGAGAGAGAGAGAACCATTTTATTTAGTTTTCCATTTGGCTTTCATTGCTCCAACACTTCATTGTGTATGTGATGCTGGGATTTGAACCTGCATCCTAATGCATGCCAGGCAAGCGCTATAACTCCTGAGCCACTGCTCCAGCCCCAGGGATAGTTTTATGTATATAAAGGAGAAATCAGAATTATCTTCGCAGACAATTTTCCTAGAAAGGGATGTTCTTTGCCAAAGCATCTTGGTAAGATACTGGGGTAAGATGAAATTCTGTGTGTTGGTAGAAAAAGAAAAACAAATAAAATGGTTAAGCTGTTCCTGGAAGAATGAGAAAGAGAGAAGGAGGAGGGGAAGGAAAGAGAGGGAGAGAGAAGGAGGGAATGAAGGAAAGGGAGAAGGGTGTTATGGTTTGGATATGAAGTGTCCCCCAAAGACCTGTGTTGAAGGCTTGGTCCCCAGTGCAGCAATGTTCAGAGGTGGGGCTCGTGGGAAGTGACTGGATCCCGAGGGCTCTGACCTCACCAATGGATTGAGCCATCCATGGATTCACAATGGTGGCATTATTGGGCTTTGGTGGAAACTAGCTGATGGGCCTAGCCGGAGGAAGTGGGTCCCTGGAGGGAGGCATGCCCTGGAACAATATTTCTCCTCCCTGGCCCCTTTATCTCTCTGTTTCCTGGTGGCCAGGTGTAGCTCCCCGCCCTGGGTTCTGGAGCGGGGAGCGGCGGGAACGGCCTCGGGGGACCTTGGCCGTTCCTCGGGGGCCAGCAGGACATTGGGAACCGGCAGCCGGCACCGGCAGGACAGGGCTGGGGACGGGGGGTGAGGAGTCGCTCCTCGCAGCGTTCCTGTGCGAGGAACGGGCAGAACGGCTTAACGCTGGGCCGTCCTCCGAGGGGCTGAGTTAGGAAGGGTTGGGGAGCCGGGAACAAGGGGGCGAACGCCGGCGGCTGGAACACGGGACCTGCACCTTCTGCCGCTGCTGATTTCTCTGATGTCGCTGCTGCTGCTGCTTCTGACTGCTACTTCTTCTCTGACTGCTTCTGTGCTCTCTCCCTTCAGGACACGGCTGCTTGCTTGCTTTTCTCTGGCTGTTTCTCCTCTGGTTCTATGCTTTCTCTTTGGCTGCTTCTTCTCTGGCTGCTTCTCTTCTTTGGCTGCTTGCTTCTTGGGCCGCTTGCTTCTTTTGGCTGCTTTTTCCA